>CAOLHI010003936.1:0-143763 GCA_948474755.1 Ctenosaura bakeri | reverse complement strand
CACTTCAAACTGGAAAATTTAAGCACATCTGTTCTTCTTGCTTCTCTATTCTCAGTTGCCATCTCTCAAGGCTGATTTTAATTTTTTTTAAAATAGTACTGAGTAACATTACAGGCCTCTGCAAAATAGCACCTATCTTTGCTTTTTAAACCTTTTGGACAGAGATGTACCAGAGAGGGCTCTTGTCTGTTCTGTGATTCTAAGTGCCTCCCTTTCCTCCTCCCAAACATTAGCCATATGTTCCAGATTAGCAGCATAGGCTGGAATCTGGTTGATGCATTTTGTGGGTATAACTATGCCAGCATAGGTGGAGGTGGTGGCCAAAGGCTTGGGCACAGCAAGGAAGGAAGGTACTGGAGAAATAGGCTGCTCAGAGCCAGCTGATTTTGTGTGCCTTCCCTTGCCACTGCTGCGTGACCCGGAAAAAGTGCAACCGTTAGCAGAGTGCACTAATAGGATTTTTGGCTGCTATGATTAAAATTACTTTTCACAAGGCAGACACATTCAGCATTTTAAGAGCTAGCAGAGGTAGTAAGTCTGTTTGATTTCATCTCTATACCATTCTTGAGTGAAAACAGTGCATGATAAAATATCCATATGATCCTACACACTTTGTGGCATAAACATCTGTGTCCTGACCAATTTGGCATGACAGCCAGCTAAGGAGAATTGGCTTTGTGAGAGCAACCATACTGCAAAGCTAACACTTGGGGAAAGAAAATTAAATGTCATGCCATAGTGTTGTAGTGTTAGCACTGCCACAGTTGTTGCATACACAACTCTTTGGATCCATTGGCATGTGCAGAACAGAACAGTGGCCAGTCCTGAAGCGTGTGGCACAGGAAGCTTCCAGGTCAGGCTGTCTGGCCATCTAGCCCTATAGCGTTTACTCTGATTGGCAGCAGCAGTAGTTGTCCCCAAGACCCACTTTGAGATCTTTTCTACATGATTCTTCTGACTTGCAGTTTATTTATTTTATTTATATCCCACCTTTCTCCCAATGATGGGACTCAAATCCGTTAACAACATATTTAAAACAATATAAATTAAAAACAATACAAAAACATTCATAAAAGTTTAAATATAAAATTTAAGAAACAATTAATTTATAAAGTTAAAATATTAAGCATTAAAATATTAAAATTAATTAAAAGACTACATACAAACCTTAAAAACAGTACCACACAGCATTAAAAGCCCATTCTTGGTCAGTCTGTAAAAGCCTGATGACACAAAAATGTTCTGAGACACTGATGGAAGGAGAGTGAGGGTGGGGCCGTTCTGGCCTCTCTAGGAAGGGAGTGCCAAAGTCTGGGAGTGGCCACTGAGAAGGCCCTCTCTCTTGTTTGTAGGACAGAGAAAGCATCTCCCTCTCCACTGGGTGGTCATCCCATCCCTCCTCATACCTGTATAACAGTTGTGGAGCAACATTTGGGCTTCAAGATATTTTGATCTGCAGCTCTCACCAGCCCCACCCAGCATGGTTGATGGTAAGGGATTGTAGGAGTTCCAGCATGAACTATCCTGAATGCCAAAGATTCCCCCAACCTGCTGTGGTATATGGGCAAAAGTATCACTAGTTGAAACACAGGCCATTTCAGCATGGCATTGCAGTCTCAGCTTAGGCCCTTTTCGCACGCATTTTTTTTTTGCGCGAGTGCTCCTTGAGCATCACGTGAATGGGAGCGTCGGTCCGTACGATGCACTCCCACTCCCACGGCGCTCAGGAGGCTAAAGCAGGGCGCACGCGCATTTTCTTATTTTCGGCTCTAAGCCGAAAATACTGTGCAGTCGTACAATGCTCGCGGTGCCCTCACGCATTTACCTGTGTGCGGTGCATCGGCGAGCCGGGGCAGTCGCATTTCCTTCCCCCAGTGCAGCCTACAGCTCCCAGACTGCGCTGCAGAAAGAAGGGGTGGGGCACTAGTGCGACGGTTGCGTGACCAGAAACTCAGCTGCGGTAGAAAGGAGGGGCGATGTGAGTGCCTCGCACTAGAGGCTGCTTGCGCAAACAGCACCCCCCACCTCCGCGAGCAGGTAACATGCGAAAAGGGCCTCAGTCCCAGCAGTCAGCAGGTCATGCTTTTCAACAACATCATTGTGGTCCCGCTCCCACTCCACTCATAGCAATCGCAAGATATTAACTTAACAGGATAGATCTGTTAAGTGCCCATAATCACGTGACACTCTTGTCCTTCCCAGCTACAAGGAAAGGTAGGAAGCACGATGGAAGTGTTTCCATCCCCAGCACAGCATGGGAAAGAGCCCTGCTGTGCTATGGAAGGCCAGCGCATGTTGCTCACACTCCCTTTCACAAGGAAGCTGGGTGTAGAGGGGAGTGTTCCCATCGCGCTCCCTTCCAGCAAAGGCATTGCTGGGATTGCGAGGGGAGAACAACGGAATCAGGTAAGGTTCAGAAATAGCCATACAATCTGGATGGCTTCAGATATCAGCTAGCTTCTCGATCAATTGACCTGGGATGGCAAGTTGGGGTAGGACCTCCACTACTCCTTCAGTCAGTCACAGAACTACAGACCTACTCAGAACATAGCTTCTGATCCTGGCTTGCTTAGTCTTAAAGAAGCAAAATATTTCAAACTCAAATACATAACTGGGATTATTACCACACTATACTATCATCAGAAAAATTCAAGAATTTCATGGAAAACATTTTGCTAGAAGCAAAATAGAAGGACTTCCTTATACTTTTCTTTTGGAATTT
Source organism: Ctenosaura bakeri (assembly GCA_948474755.1). NCBI lineage: Eukaryota > Metazoa > Chordata > Lepidosauria > Squamata > Iguanidae > Ctenosaura > Ctenosaura bakeri. The sequence goes on along the minus strand of CAOLHI010003936.1, from coordinate 141,041 downwards.
TAGCTGGACTAATATCCATACATCATATTGGCAATACCACTATAGCAATCTTCTTTGTTCCATTATAGTAGGCTTTTTCAGTAATGTTGCTTCTAGTAAAGTGAGCAGAATTTGATCTGATCTAGGGCCCAGTCTGGCAACATATTTAGAATGCTAGGTCTCAGTTATCTTCCCTAACTCTGGGATACAGGTATAAAGCTTCTAAACAGACTTGTATCCTGACATCTCTCTTTTTCCCTTTCCTTTTCTCCTAGGCAATTTAACTCTGAACAGAAAAAAATAGAAATAATATTCATCTTACAAGATAGAAATAATGATTATTTAGAGGTGAGTGAGTGTAATAAACCCCTCCAAATACCTAGGTGTGAAGCAAAGATTAGGGCAGTTTTGACTTTGGAAGTTCAGCTGGTTTCAAAATCTAGAACAAACTTATCCAAGGGAGAACTAGTGAATAATTGATGTTATATTCTCTAAATATGTATTCTTTTTTTTTAATATGTCCCTTTTAAGTGTGATTATTATGTAGCCCAAATACACAGAAAAGTTTGAGTATTTCTGTATTTCTTTGGCCTTCTCCTCTTTACAGCAATGTTACAGAAACTGTACATTGTATGGGACTTTAGATTGTTGAATGAAACAAGAGTGCCCCCTAATGTTCTCAAGATATTGCTGGAAAGAACCAAAGTGAAAGAAAAATGCCTAGTGATTTTCCTAGTGGCTTTCCTTGTCACTAGATGAAATTGTGAGCAATGTTGACACACTATTGAATACAAAATGGCATGGAATTTCATGTGGCAACAATAAATAATGAAAGTTTATGTAATCATAACTTGTTCTAATGTTGCTACTATTTAATTGTTGTTTTTATTGTTATTTATTTGTATCCCCCTTTTTCCTAATTTGGGACTCGAGGCAGCTTACAACCATTAAAACAAGCATAGATAAAAATTCACAGTGTACAAAAGTTAAAAATGTAACTAAAGTGTCAAAAAATAAAATAAATGTTAAAAGCATAAGCCATTAAAATAGAAAATCCAGCAAATTATGAAAGGTCTTTCCCCTTTGAGCAATCAGTCTTCCAATGCCTGCTGAAACTAAAAGGTTTTCATCTGCCTGGGGAAAGATAGAAAGAATGAGAAGGGAGTTCTAGAGCCACAGAACAGCCATCAAGAAGCCACTCTTGCACAACTTTCCCCAGTTGGCTTTGCACTGCAGCTCTATCGACATGATCTAACTTGGTGTCACAAAAAATCCGTTCTTGCAGAATTTTAGAACAGACTGGTCCAACCCTGTGCCGGGCAGGGATACGTGTCTAAAGCACTCCTGAGAGATGGCCATTCAACCTCTGTTCAAAAACCTCCAAAGAAGGATAATCCACCACCCTTTAAGAAAGGCTACTTCACTGTCAAACAGCTATAGAAAGCAGTGATGTATTCAAGGCTTTTACTCCACATCTGAAGTCAAGTCTCAAGTTTCTACCTTGAAGTCTCAGGTCAAGTCTCAAGTCTTCGGAAGATATTTTCAAGTCAAGTCTCAAGTCTAGGAGCCAACTTATTTTTTAGAATTTCTGGACAGAGTCGAATAAAGTCAGTTTTAACAATATAAGTAGAGTCAGCCCTCCACATTTGCAATTTTGCCATCTGCAGCTTCAGAAGGGGTGAACAGGATCCTTCTTACTCCTGCTTCCCAAAGCTGAAGGCTTTTGTGTCAATACAGCCTGCAGCTTTGGAAGCAGGGAATAGAATCCTTCTTTTTTCCCATCTGCAAAGCTGGAGGGTTTTTCTCCCTTTTCACACGCGGGGAGCCAAAACGGGGTGGCGCACACAGGGGCGGAGATTACCTGCATGCGGTTTTCTCCGCCCCTGCTCCGTCCCTGCGGGGAGCGCGGCTCCGCTGCTCCACACGCCGCCGAATTTCGGCGGCGTTCGGCGGCACCCAAAATGGCGGCTGGCGGCTTCCAGCGGCGCTCCGTCAATCAGGGCAGCGCGCCAGCCGGAAGCCCGCCCCCGGGCAGATCTGCAGAGACGCACTAATGCGTCTCTGCAGATTCACACCAGGAGCAGCTGCGGATTAGTGCGGGCAAGTTTCATAAAAACCACCTAGGAAGGTGGTTTTTAAAAAACTCGCAGCGCCACCCTTGCGGTGGCACTCAAGCGGCACTAGAGCGGTTGGAGGTGTGGAGCCTCACCTTTTCCAACCGCGCTAGATCGCCCGGCGGTGTGAACGACCTCCGTCTCCCATTGTCTGGAGGCGGAGTTTTACCCCCGTGTGGAAATGGCCTTTGTTTTGTTTTTGGATGTGGAGAATAGGATCCTTCTTACTCCCCCCATTACTTAAGTTCCAAAAGCTTTAGAAGGAAGGACTCTTCCTCTTCAAGCCCATTGCCTAACACATTTTCTGTTCCCCTTTGAGATATACACCCTGCACTCTGAGAGTGAGTCTTGCCTTCTGCTCTTAAGAAAAGTTTTAGAAAGCTCCTCCTATATGCAGCAGGGACAGGCTGCTGAGCAGACCTCCACTCTGCCTCAAGCGCATTGTCTAACCTGTTTGCTGTTCCCGTCTGAGAAATGTGCCCAGACTTTGGGCTTTAGACAGATTGTCATGTAACCAGTAGGCAAAGAGAAGGAAGTGTTGTTCTAAGTTGTAAGATTTCTGGATGAATGTGTTATGTAACTGAACCAAGGGCAGCAAGTTGGCCCAAAAAAAATATACCAGTCAAGTCAAGTCACTGAATCATTTATTGCCAAGTCAAGTTCAAGTCAAGTCACTGAAGGGACTTGTCTGACTTGAGTCCAAGTCAATCAATTCAAGTCTCTATCACTGGTAAAAAGGCATTCCTATTATCTATGTGGAGTCTCATTTCTTATAATTTGAATCCATTTGTGAATTCAAGCAGCCTTTAGTTTCTTCTGCACACTGCAAAGCCAGGCCATGTTATGTCCTTCACCTTTTAGTCTGTATTTTGGTCTGATCAGGGTCAGAGCTGAAGTTCCCAGTGCAGTGGCGGAGCTTGGAGCATGTGGAGGGGGGTGGGCTACAGCGCAAGGGGGGTGGCCACTGTGCATGGGGGTATGGCTACAGGATGTGGGGGCAAGGCCAGGGTGTGCAGGGGCATGGCTATGGGCCAGGATGCCCCAAAAACATTGCCGCTCGGAGCAAACCGCCCTCCCTCACCCCCATCCCTACACAACTATCCCAGTGACAGTAATTTGGGTGATGAACATAGTTATGCAAAACTGCATGTCTGCAAATACTAGAAAGTTTATGCTTCCTGATTAGTTAAATGAGCCCAATATAGCTGCCTATAAAAGGTATTCTCTTCCTTTGTCCTGTGCTCTGTGATCTTCAGAAACTGCCTTTGTGTTTTATACCTGCACCAGTCATCGCATCTGCCTTGCTGTGAGAGTCTTGCATTCTGTTTACACTTTGATCCCATGGGTCTGAGATCTTATTATACTATGTATAATGAGCACAGGTATGTCTGTCATATTATATTTCCCAAAGAGTATCCATAGCTATCCCTTCCCCACCCTGTGTAATTAAATCCATCTTGTCAATTTTCTGGCTGGTGTGTTTATTTGGGAGATAGGGCGCTTTGGTCCAGTCCTGCCATTTGATCATATGCACAATTGCCTGGTGAGAATTGTTTCTCAGACTTCAGGGCCAGGGCCAGGGCCAAATCCAAATTGCAAGACAGGAATGAGGGATGAGATGTCACAGGAGATGGACCCTGGTGAGGTTACAAGGATTTGTTCATGTGTTAGTTCAGGTGTATAAAACAGAAGTTGGAGTTACTATTTTGGACTACAACTGCTAGAATCCCCAGTCAGCAGGCACAGGTTGGGGATTTGTAGGAGCTGCAGTCCAAAAAATAACTGCTCCAAGTACTAACTGAGAACAGCATCTACCACCTACAGAGTTCTGCCTCTAGAAGTTCCCCACGATTTAATGCAGAGTACAGCAGAACTCTAGAAGGAAAAGAAAAGACAAGGATAGAAAAGGTTTAACCTCACTATTGACTATTAATATGAGCTTTGAAAACAGCAGTCAAAAGCTAAGGTGGGTTTGCTGGTTGTAGGCAAACTCTAAGATCCATCTGTTAAATTCCCTTGGCAGAAACCCCTCTGGAGGTCTTTAAAAATAGAGATTTTGCAGGTGGCTTTTGTGCAAAGTTATTATCTTAATGAGAAAATGGGAAAGGCTGAAGAATAAACATAAAGAAGTAATTATTTCATAGGGCTGTAAATGTAACAGAACACAGGCCTATACAGGGCATAAACAACTGTAAGATCAAAAGGATTCATGGATCACCTTCATTGGACTAGTCAGTGGAAATTTATAAGCTGCATTCTCCTGATGTTGCCAGCACGCCATACGTGTACAGTTAAACATCCATTCAAATTATGCCGATTGTTTTCTAGCAGATACACTCACTTTCCAAAGATTTACGGATGACATATTGACAGCCTCTAATCACTGTGATACAATTCCCAATGTGAGTTATTAAAATATACCTTACATTTTAAATGCAATAAAAGGTATGAGCGAACATGTCTCTTTTCTTCATAAGACATAAATACCACATCTGGTCCATAAAAATGTGCATTATAGAGAGTTTGTATAGATGCCAGATACTCGTAACAGAGTGCTGTTTTCTCCATTTAGCCTAATTTTCCAGATGTTTTGTTACTCATAGACTCAAGTGTTGTTGAGCAGTTGATTGAAGTCTATTTATTTGAAGAAGTGAGGGATAAGGTTAAGCTACAGGAAACAGTTAACTGTTGTCTGATGGAGAACCTCGTTTAATTCCCTCATTTATTACATTAAATGTTGCTTTTTAGCCCACTCCACAGGTAAAATCCCTGGATTGCATTTCAAGCAAAACATATTCCTTAAAAGGTAAGATGTAAATGTACACAGTGGCATATTTTTTTAGCGAAATCATCCTTTATATCATCCTGACACTATACAGTATCATTTACTGTAATACAGTGCCATACCCATAGTACAGAACACACTGTATTCTGTCATCATATCCACCAACTGGGAAAGTCCTGTTTAATACTCTATTGTTCTATTTTTTCCACTGTTTATAAAATGTCCTAGTTTTTCTTTCCTCCTCCCACTTTCCCTCTTTGTACTTCAGTTGCTGCCAATTAAGTTCAAAGAGCAAAAAGAGATTGTTCTCAATTAATTCAGAAGTGAGGAGAGGAAAGGAGGGGCAGAATCTTCCGCTTCCCTGTAGATTCAGGCAAAAACAAATTCCTGCATCCTCATCAAGCCTGTGTGTTCTTTCTCATTAATAACTTTTGCCATCTTGACCACATTCTGATGTTGCTTGGCCACAGATGTGCTGGTTTTGGTGCTTGTCAGCTCTGTTTTAATCACTCATATTCAAGTATACCAACTAGGACTGGCTCTATCATTAGGCAGCAGTGACAGTCTCCTGACTGTTTCCCCTTATTGGAGGACCAAATTGTATATGCCACACAAGCTGATTCAGTTTCCCCTTAACTAGCTTGCTGCCTCAAGTGTGATTGTGGACACTACCCTATTGCAAGTGTTGAACGTTAAGGTTTAACTGGCTTCTTTATGCAGGGTGTAAATGAAGCAGCATTTTGTCCTTTACCTAATGCAGCAAAATACCCTGTCCCAGCCCTAATAGCAAGTATCAAAAGTAAGCCATAAATACAAACATGGAAAGAACAGATTAAGCAGTGAGCTGAACTTTGGCAAGCTCTTTGCTTTCAGAGCAGTGCACAGTTCATGCAACATGCATTTCTGTGATCCATCCTACCTAACAGGGTGAAACTCAATGCTCCATTTGATCAAAAAATATATATTCCCGCCATGCCTCAAAGTGCTTTATCATGGATATGTTTCTAATTCTCTGCTAGAGTTACAGCATGACCTTATCTCATTTTATCTTCTACTCAGGTACGCACACCATGGGGTATATCAGTTGAGGAGCATACTGAAAACAACATTGGGAATGCATGAAAGCTGACATTTGAAAGTGCTAAAACCAAACATGGTGGGCGGGTGAGTGAGAAGATAGATGTATTCAAATCAGGGCCAAAGTGCAAAGCAAGGGGGAGGCAGTTAGCCAGTCGCACATGTCATTGCTCCAATCCAGCTTCTCTTGGAATTGGTATTAACCATAGAAGAGTAAAAGATCTGGTCACAAACTGGGGATGGATTTCATGGTGGGGGAAAGTAGATCATCTGGCTCATTGCAAGTGGTTCATGAAACTCCAATGTGCCTCTGAATAGTAGGTTGTCTTTCTTTGCAGAGTGAAAATGTGTCCCCAGATTCTTGAATAAATACATTTTCTCTTTCTGTAGCGACTCTTTTTCCTGAGTAGCTGCTAACCATTCTTTATTGAACATGGAAGCAGAAAAGCATCTAATTTCACCCCTTCCATCATTGCTTTTCTCACATGGAAAGTGGCATGTCCGAGGCAGAGATGTTCATGTTTACAGGGAAACTTTCCATGGAAACAAGATCTCTGGTTTTCTAGCATTCTTGCCTGCTTGAAGAGCCTCTATGTAAGCAGGATCTTTTTCTTTTCAGACATATCATATCCAACATAAGAAAAACAACTAGAGAGAGGGTGAGGTTAGGCACTTCTCTGCTTCCATGTTTATGAAAGCCAAACAAATAGTGGAAGAGTAATTCTTCTGTACGTATACATATATCACATGGAGACATTCTAATCCAAAAATGTAGTTTAGGACAGACCCAGATCTATTATATCATCCAGGAGCATTTGGATAGTGTTTTCAAATGTTTGAAGCTACTCACGCATATTACAATATTATAATCTTTACAGCAACCTTGCAGCTATTCTTCCTTGTATTTGCAGATGAGTGGAAAGGGCTGAGGCTGAGAGACAATGTATCTTAAGAAATGAAAACGCCTTTTCCGAAATCAAGATAGAAATGCAACAGCAATTCTGTAAGAAGTGCCTTCTACAACTTGGGAGAGACACAGAAGAAATCTTTTATCCACATGCCCCCAAAACAGACAGTATGTGGGTGATGGTATCCTCAGGAGAGCCTCTCTTGAAGATCTTAATAAATGGACAGGTGGGTTTTTAGTTGGTCCTAAGCCACTTAGTGTTTCAGAGATTAAAACCAGCTCCTTCATTTGAGCCCAGAAGGCTACCCACAACCAACGTGCACGTATTTTAGTTTTCATGTAATATATGATCTTGATACCATATACCAGGTTGTTATGCGCCAACAGAAACTTCAGAACTCTCCCCCTCCTCCTCCTCCTCCTCCTCCTCCTCCTCCTCCTCCTCCTCCTCCTCTTTTTGACATTACACTCCAAGGTAAAACATGCTGCAGTTGTCCAAATATGACATAATCATGAAATTTCATGAAGACAAATTTTTACCCACTTGTGCTATAGCAGTAACACTGCAGAACACCAATGCTTCCTATTATATAAAATGAGCTGGTATCAGTTGCTGGAAGAAGGAGGTACAAGTGACACAAAGGCCTGTTTCCTAATGTTTCCTGTTTCCTAAATTGCTTTCTTGTTTATTTCTGAACTGACAGTGTTCATCAACTTGCTAGGATTTGAACTGAACTCTGGATCCCACTGTTAGATCATCCTAATATCATTTAGATTGCTAAAGATTTGGTGGTGGAACGGTATCATTAAGCACCGGATAGAAGGATGAGTGCATGGAAAAGTTGCTTTTTGGACTACAGTTCCCACAATCTCCCACTTTGCTATCCAAATAAAGAACTTGTTCCAGCTCTGAACAGATGATGGAATGATCCCTATTAGTAACTGGCTAAGTAGTTTATCATTGTTCTAATATAAGCTCTATATAAAGCACTAGCAACTCAGCCACCTATTAAAACAAAACTAGAATGTGTTGATTTGTGCCTTCAGTCAGACCCCAAATTATGGCAACCCTATCACATGGCTTTCTTGGCAGGAGTTTTCAGAAGGGGTTTGCCATAGGTTTTCTTTTAACATGAAATAATGTGACTTGCCTAAGATTACCCAGTGAGTTTCCATGGCTGAGTGGGGCTGCAAAGCCTTGTCTCTCAGAGTTTAGTAGTCCAACACTCAAACCATTATGCCACATTGGTCCACCTTAACATCCTAGATTAGCATGTTAAAGAAACTTGGAGTTGAGGTGGAGAATATTTTTTATTAAAATACTATATAAGAGAAACCCTGTTGTAGTAAAAAAAAAAATAGCTAGTATACCTAGGAGACCATTCATTTTGGTTTGTTTTTGGACCACAAGTCCCAGCAATGATGCTGGATGGGGGATTCTGGGAGCTATAGTCCAGCATTGTTTCCATCAGTAGCCAAGCAGCTGCCCCTGGGAAACACAACAGCAGAACCTGAAATCCCTTGCCTTCAGTGTAGATGGCTCTTCATTAGAGAGTTTGCAGTGTTTGCTTGTTTCATGGAGATGCAATTACTACACCATCATCATCATAATCACCACCACTATAACTATTAAATTTATTCATATTTTGCTTTTTCCTAGTCGGGGACTCAGGGCAGCTTTTAAAGATTAAAACAGATACAACTTTAAAATTAATATCATTTTTAAAAATTAGAATGCAGTTACACTAATAACAGAATTAAAAGAAGTTAAAAGCATGGCCATGGAAAAGAAAACAACATATAAACATCACATCACATTCTGGATTGCCCTTTTTTCCCCTGAGCAATCAGCTGTCAAAGGCCTTCCAAAACAAAGAGGTCTTCCTCTGCCTACGAAGGATAGCCAGGAAGGTGCCAGTGTAACCTCTCTAAGAAGGGAATTTCTTCTCCATTATTCCCACCAAGTACCAGTAAGGGTGATGGAACAGAAAGAAGGGCTATTAAGACTGACAGCTTTAAAGTTGTTTCTAGCACTGCATCTTCCTAATCTTCTCATTAAAAGTCTCCAGATAGTGCATCCCCACGTGGGACAGCTTTGGAAAATATATCAGCAGGAAACTGGTAGATTTTTCTTCCAAATAGACAGATAGGCAATCTGTCACATTTTAAACTCTTCTCAGATATTGTACAGATTCAACTATACATTTAGGGCTACTTTATTATGTTCTTGGAATTCAAAGCAGATGTAAACCTGTCGAAGTCAGGTCACCAATGTAGCCTTATGGCTGTTTTACATTACCATAGCATGGCAAAGCAGATGACTGCCAGTGATCGAATAGACACACTTGGTCTCTTCAGACAGTGCATATGATCTCTTTGTATGGGGAAGAAACCTGCAAAAGGAAAAAGCTACTTCATATGTTCCTTATTTTATGTTCCTTATTTCAAGGAACATTTCCCTATTTGTGAGCTGCATGTTTTTGTGAGATTTCCTCTTAACTGCAAACGGCATATTGGTATATATTACAAGGATTTAATACTCTGATAAATTTCTATTAGTGTTCCAGCAGTGCACATAAACCAGAATTCTCTTGGTGTCTTATGCATGTGTATGTGCTCCCCTAAGGAAGCAGTGAGACTTTTTTTTCCAGTGCACAAGATGTGCACTCATTACTCTGTTGTAGAAATAGGGTTGCTCATGTGATGCCATTGTGCTTGCAGATGTGCCTTCTCATTCAGTATGTATCAGTCCTACTCTCCTGAAATTAGCAGGAATACTTTGGTTGTCCATTTGGCTGTACATTCAGCTGTGCATATGGTTGCCATTCAACACAAAAGTCACATAGCACAATCAACACTTAACCTCCCCAAGTAGAGGTTTATACCACACAATTTGATGTAGGATCAAACTGAATATAATTTTCTTAAGGTTTCACAAATCTTATTCACATGCTCTAAACTAGCTGAGATAAATATGGGATAATATACAGTACAACTTGTTGCTGTGGTGTGCCTTCAAGTTGTTTTTTACTTATGGCAATCCTAAGGCAAACCTATCACAGGGTTTTCTCACCCTGAGAGTGTGCGATATGCCTAAGGTCACCCAGTGGGTTCCCATCACCAAGGAGTTCTGAATTCTGGTCTCCAGGGTCATAGTCCAATGTTCAAACCACTACACCATCCTGGCTCTCTTTATTCTCATACCTATGTTTAAAAAAAGAAAAAGAACAAGATAATAAATAGTTAGTACTGGCAAACAACCCCAAGCTTTTACATACAATATTTTGCCTACCGTACCACAGATCTGTTTTAGAATTCCAGTCAGTTTGGCAGCCTGACATTCTAATCCAAAAATGTAGTTTGGGACAGAATTCTGAAATTTTAGCCTCCTTTTGAAATTTTGCAGACAGCTTTTCTGTTGCCTCTGCTTGGTAACAAACAACATGAAGCTATATGGAGGTGACATATCCTGGGATACAAGTGGTCAGCAACATCAAAATAGAGTCAAGATGGCAAAAGTTATTAATGAGGAAGAACACACAAGCTAGGAGGGGCTGCAGGAGCTTGCTTTCGTCTGAGTCTACTGGGAAAAGTAAGATTTGTCCTCCCCTCCTCTCCAGTTAATTGAGTGCAAACTACTTTTGCCCTTTGAAATCAGTTTGCACAATATAATTTAGCAGAGGACACAGAGGGAACATGGGAGGTGACAGAAACATCTTAAAAGCAGCTGAAAAAGTGAAATGACGGAGGATTAATTGGAACTGACCCTTCTAAATCAAGACAGTTGGAGGGTATGAGATGAGATCCTCCAGTTGCCATGTTGGCAAGGATATTCTAGGAGTTGTAGTTACAAAAACCTTGCCAAACTCTGAAAGGGAGTCAGGAAACCTGAGAACTAGGCTCCACTGAGATCATGCAGTTCTTTTGGAGTTTAAGGATGACACCTATATCTAATGCATATCTAATTCCAGTTAAGTAAAACTGTGTCTTTACTATCAGAAGTCTGGGAAAGACTCATACTAATAATAAATCTCATCCCAATTTGGAATGTGAGAAAGCAAATGCAAAAAGATGACAAGACTGTCACACACCCTGTTCTTTCTATTGTGTCCAATTTGTTAATGAATTGTGTAATAGTTTCATGATGTCATGAGCCACCACTCCTGGAAATTAGAAATAGTAATAATAGTGCTCATAAGTTAACATGAATGAGATCCATCCTGTGACTCAGCTTGACAAACATAACCAGGTGAGCTGGACTAACTTGTAAGGAAAAAAGCTGAATGGCCCTTAATGGCCTGAATACCTCTTCAACATAATATTTACCAGTGATGAGGAGGGACAGACACAACTAAAACAAGTAATAGTTTGACTTCATCTAGTGAACAGAGACCTAGTTCTCCTTATGAAAATCCTGTGTTTGAGCTGTACCACTTCAGACTGCAAGTGAGGGTCCCTCCAATAATTCCTCCCCTCCCTGCAACATAGTGTCTCTTTCGCTGTACAGCGTTGTAGGACTTTGATACCTCTTTGATTGGGATTTGTAGTGTGGTGAGGCATTAGAACTCTGTAGTTAAGAAATTTAAATCTACAAGCTACAAAATCTAGTCCCACAGGCTGAAGCCATAGCAGTTAAAGGGGTATTGAAGTGCTTTGATTGAATAGTGTGAGAGAGGAAGAAGGGCTGTAAACTGTCAGAGTCTTAAGAACCTCAGGTGAGGTTTTTCTCTTGGTCCTACTACCATCACAGGTAAGGAGACAGAAGAGAGCCTTCTCAGTTGCTGCTTCTAGCCTGTGGAATTCCCTTCCATAGGAAGCTAGACTGGCCTCCTCTCTCCTCTCCTCTTGCTGGTATGCAAAGATCTTAATGTTTAGTTGGTTACAAAGACCCTTTTTACAGAGTGTATGTATGCACACTGTATTTTTAATTTTATTGTTGTATTTTTATACCTTTCAAAATTTCAACTGCGTTTTAATATGATGATTGTTTAATTGTGTTTTTACTTTTCATTATCAGTTTTTTTTAGCTAATCTTGTTTCCAGCCTTTGTAAGCTGCCTTGGGACCCATGTTAGGAGAAAAATGGCATATAAACAAGTAAATAAATAAATAGCCTTCTTCCTAACAATATGTTGGAAATATCTTTGTATAAGGGAGCCAGAAAACCTTGCCCATGCAGTCTGAAATAAGATTTATATTAGATTCAACTTTATTGCACTTTTTTACCCCCAAAAATCCAATGCACAGCACTGTCTTTTACAACAACAAACATATCTGGGGTAGTACAGCACAAGAGGGTGAGTTAACTATACTCCTTGCACTATTTCTCTGTCAAAAACCTCCCTACCTCAAAAGCTGTCATTTGACCCTAACTTAAAAATATGTGGCATTGTTATGAAATTGGAGCAAATAGTAGCTTGAGGGCAGAAAGGAGACCTGATGTTCAATTGGAAAGCATCATGAGAAGAGATTAAATCATCTGGTTTTCCACCAGGTTGCAGTCCTCAGGAAATCCCAGGAACTGAATTTTAAATACAGAGAAACTGAGGAGGGAGAGGGAAAAGAAGCAACAAGTACACGCAGACTTGTGGGATGTGTAATTCAGTTCAATGGGACATGCTTGTGTTGTATGTAGCAACATGATAAGATTCTGTTGTAATAGACTAACAATAGATCAGGGGTGATCTGATGAACCAGATTGCCAGCTCAGTACTAAGACGCTGGGCCAGATGACCTCAATAGACCTGAAGTCTATTCTTCCAAGGAACCAAATTGCCAGCTAAGGACTAAGACAGTGAGTCAGATGACCTCACTGGAAGATGAACCCAAAGCTGCACTCCTGTTGGATATCATCCAGTTCTGCCCACTCCCAAATGTCCATTGTCCTTTTCTCTGCAAGAAAGAAAAAGAGAAAAGCACAAAGATAACAAGGGTATTCCTGCTTCTGCATTTCACTCACATTTCCTATTCAGAATTTAAGCAAGGGAGGGAAGATTGCAGAATGAAGCAATATTTTCACAAAACCACCCTGTTTGCATTCCCCATTGAGGTCCAAATATCTTTGCATATTAGCAATTTCAGACAAATTTCAAAATCCATTTTAGTGTAATAGATCTTCCAACATTTTGCAGATGAAAACTGGGACATATGTGGCTGAGCAACATCAGATTGTTATCAAGATGGCAAAAGTTATTAATGAGGAAGAACACATAAGCTAAGAGAGACTGAAGCAGTTTGCTTTTGCCTGAGTCTGCTGGGAAGGTCAGGACTCCACCCAATCCTCTCCTCTCCACCCAGATTAGTTCATTGAATGGAAACTACTCTGGCACTTTGAACTCAATTTGTGGCAATTGAAGTAAGCCAAAGATAAAGGGGGAAAGTGAAACGAAGAGAGAGAAACTGGGACACTTTAAAAGCAGCTGAAAAAGTGGGACAACAGGGGATTAATCCAGACTGTTCCTGCCAATTCAGGACAGCTGGAGAATATAGCGTAACGCTTAGAACAACCCAAAAGGCACAAACATATGCAAGCTTTTGAGGTGACACAGGACCCAAAACATAGCTGCTGGTATATACTTACCAGTAATGCTAACGCAATATATTGTGGAACATGTTTCGAAACAATTCATATAGATGAAAGTGGAGGCTATGAATCAAATGAAGACAATAAATGCACTTACCTTTACAACTATCTCTCCTTTATAACTGATGCCAATGAGGCTGTGGTGGTACTGAATTGTCTGGATGTAGTAAAGGACTAGATGTGGTGAACAGACCAAGGCTTAGTCAAGATAAGATGGAAGTGCTGCTGCTCAGAAAGAAAACCGACATGGGATTGGAATCACAGTGTTCTGAATAGGGTTGCTCTCCCTCTGAAAGATCAAGTTAGTAGCTTGGGGGTATTCTTGGATCCAGCATTGCTCCCAGAAAACCAGGTTGCTGCAGTGGCCAGGAGTGCCTTTGCCCAGCTTTGGTGGTATGCCAGCTGCACCCTTTCTTAGAGAAGGCAGATCTGGCCACAGTGGTTCATTCCTCTTGTTTAGACTACTGTAATGTGCTTTACGTGAAACTGCTCTGCCAAACTGATGTCAGGTGTATATAGTCAAGACTATATAATACCTGTCTTGCAAGAATACACTGGCTTCCAATTTGCTTCTGAGCTCAATCTGAGGTGCTGGTATTGGTCTACAAAGTCCTAAATGACTTGGGGTCAAAATATTTGAAAGTCTGCCTCCTCCTATGTGAGCCTGCCAGAAATTTGAAATCTTTACAAGAGGCCCTGTTGCATGTCCAAGCACCTTGTGAAGTTAGGCTGGTGAGTGGTAGATGAAACAGAGCTTTCTCTGTAGCAGTGACTCTATTGTGTTCCCTACCCAAGGAAGTTAGGCTGATCCAATCTGTTTTAAACTTCCAGCAGGCAGCCCAAACACTGCCATTCTTTATGGCAGTCAGTGTTTGAAATTGCTGTTTTAATTATTTCAAAACTGCTTTTAGGCGTTTTTAAACAATATTAAACAGTATTTTAAACAGTATTTTTTTTAAACAGTATTTTAAAGGATTTTAAAATGTTTTTATCTTTGTATTGTTTAAATTGGTTTTTATTTGTTCATTGTCTCAGGAGCCCTTGTGGGCTGGGAGACAATACAGGAATACTTTAAACAAATAAATAATAACTCAGTTTTACTCACTGAACCAAAGCCTGAGAATTTCAACAGGGCTCTTAGTTTCCTGAAGTAACTAGTAAGGCACTCAACCCTTAACTAGTAAGGGCTGAGTGCCACCTACAGGCTCAGATTCAACATTGACTGTGAAATAATTCCTGGTCTTCGCATACCTGGAATCTTCAAGCAAGATCACAAAAGTTTCACGTGGGCATAAAATGTTTCTGTTTGCTGAATGTCATATGTTATCGCAGGGCAGAGTACTTCTTCAAAATACTGAGGTAGCTGTTCCTCCTAATGTTCCCACCTTACTCAGAGACAGGTGGGTAATTCACCAGTTCAAGAAGTTAAGTCCTTACCTGGGGCAAAAGGATGTTCAATGGGTGTGTTGTATTTTTTAATATGTAATATATGTTAAATATGTTTTGCTTTAAATAAATGTCTTAATTGGATTGGTTGTTTAATGCTTTTTAAACAGTTGTACTGTCTGTTGTTTTAGCTACCATATTTTGTTT
The DNA here is from genome assembly GCA_948474755.1 of Ctenosaura bakeri. Taxonomy (NCBI): domain Eukaryota; kingdom Metazoa; phylum Chordata; class Lepidosauria; order Squamata; family Iguanidae; genus Ctenosaura; species Ctenosaura bakeri. The sequence goes on along the minus strand of CAOLHI010003936.1, from coordinate 126,004 downwards.
TAAATTATGTTATGAGCCACTTTGAGTCCCGTATTAGGAAAAAAATTAAATTAACTAAATAAATAGACAAACCTGGGTTGCCAACTTTGTTTCTGGCATCATTTTGGTTTTTACCACACAATGATAAATGCAAATCTCCCCAGCACTCCAATGACAGTTTGTTTGATGTGCCTTATTCTCCACTGTGTGCTTTGACATACTGGTGCCTCAAGAAGTTTGGTTTATTTTACAGAAGAATAAGACAGATAAACACACCCATGTTCTAACAGGTTTATACATTAGACATAGATGGATAAATACATATTACAAACATGTTGCAATCCATACACCTGGAATGAGTCATGTGAGGAACTGGGCCTTGGTAATTTCTTTCCTGTAAAACAGGAAGAGCCCCTGTAAACATTAGCTAGGATGTTTTTTCCAAAGAGATAGACAAGGTACTATTAGAAGAACTTCAGACTCTTTCAGAACCCAACTGGAATAGTCTCTATATCTGACAACATATCTCCCTAACTTCTAGAGTTCTTGAGACTAGGAGTGGGAGATTCATCCCACACCCTATGCTCTTTGCATCTGGTTTCCTTGGCAAAGAGTGCCACTGCATTACAGGCAGAAATTTAACAGATATATCTTTGGCTGATATAGAAATGCAAGAAAGCTGTTTATCATATAACTCAAGGCTAGCTCTGACATTAGGTAGAGTGAGGTATCTGGCTCGGGTAACCAATTTTAAGTATTATGTAAAGACAGCAAAACGCTAGTTATTATTTTGTTGTTGTTTTTACTGACAGGGAGATGGAAATTGATGCTACTGGTATTTTCTGTCTCAGGTGCCAAAATAACTTGGTTGGACCATGACTTTAGAGGGAGAGGCACCATCTTCCATTCCACCTCCGGAAACAAAATCATGTAGTAGCCCTGATATAGCTGTAAAAAGAACAGAGGTGGCAAATCTCATCTACCATGAAGCTATGGCCATTTCTGCACTCGACTGTTATAGTGCCTATGTATTTGGTTTTTTTCCAGCACATTTGTTTTCACTGCTCAGCGCAGCAAGTACATTTCTTTGCTTCCCCACCATTCTTCCCCCCCCATGTAAATGGCATTATTAATTACATTCTGAGTTATCTGAAAAGAGCTGAAGAAACAGGGTGGGGGGAATAGCAGGGGTAGAAAAGGAAGCAGATTATATTTCAAGCTGCATCCCACATTGGTGGCAAACCACAGTGTTGCTGGGTTTTTTGTTTTTTGTTTTAATTAACTGATGAGCTACAAAAACTGGCTTGAGGAAACATGCAGTCTATGCGCTGGACTTTGCTTCCCTCTGGCCTATCCAGATGATACATAATACCTTAGTTGATGAGGTAAATGTGCTCTTTTGCATTCTTCTTTAACAGAAAATTAACAGAAAAAGAAAACACCAGAGACAGAAATAATATGGAAAGAATAGGGATAGGTTGCTACACCATGAAAAAAGGAAGAGCAGTTCAACATCTTCCAGGAAACTTTCCAATCAAGACAAACAACATGAACATGTCAGATCAAACAATCAGTTCAGGCAAACTTTGCATAAGGTCCTAAATACTTTAAAGGCACCAGATCCCATCTGATCTTGGAAGCTAAGCAGGGTCAGCCCTGGTTAGTATTTGAATGGAGGACCACCAAGGAATCTGTATTTCTCTCACCTTCCTTGCCATCATCTCAATGCCAATGCTGCTAAAAGCAAAGCAAAACAAAACAAGCTTCCAGTTAGAAAGAGGAAACAGGCTGACTGGGCGAATATAAAATGCTTTTGTAAAAAGAAGCTTTACTGCTGGAAGCATAACTGAAGTATTCTTACATACAAAAGCACTTGTATATGGGAAAAGTGTCTTTCTTTCAAATAACATCATGAATCCAGAAATGGGGGAGCTCCTTAAGCTAGCCACTTCCTTCCTCAGCCCTTATGTAGCTTCCTCAATACATTGTTGTTGCTATACGCAATCCAGTCATGTAGGGATGGGGGGGGGCAATGGGGGCAATTCGCCATCAAGTCATTTCTGACTAATGGTGACCCTAAGGCAAAGCTATCACAGAGTTTTCTGGGCTGAGAGTATGTGATGTGTCCAAGGTCATCCAGTGGGTTTCCATGGCCCAGTGGGGAATTGAATCCTGGTCTCCAGGGCAGCAATCCAATGCTTAAACCACTACACTACACTGGCTCTCCCCCTATATATTACAAACATAAAAATAAGTGTTATTGTTGTTGCAAAATGTAATATAATTTTTGTGTAGTAATAAAGTGTCAGACTTTGACAGCAGACTTTGACAGCAGACTTCAAACTATTGTTGACCTTTTTAATTGAAACACAGGCCTACATCAAGAATAATATGTGAATCACACAGCTACGTTTTCCAGTGCTAAGCCCTCCTTGTAAGCCACACAATCCATCTACCTGCATGGTCATTTCCATGTTATTGGATAGCAGGGAGATCAGTGGGGATGCACTGCATTACCCTCTTGTACAGTAGTTGGACGTGCTGCAACTGTAGGACTGTCCCAAGGAACCCCAAAGGTCACTGCCAGTATCTGTCACAGTGCATCCCACCAGAAGAAAATAGCTAGACACATCCTTGTGGATTCCCCTGCTCTCTGACAAAATGGAAATGGCTATATTGGGGAGGCTGCACTGCTTACAAGATGTGTTGGGAAGGGATTGGAGTCATTGTCTGTTTGGAACAGAATTCCAACCTCTGCAACGGCTGAGAGTGAGCTGCATAAATCTGACTTCTTCCATCATAATTGACTAACAGTATACCAGTCATAATTTATAATCTAATCTGGCGTAATGTACCTGTCAGGGAAAAAATGAATTAAAAAGAACCTAAGCAAAGATGATCAAGCAGGGAAAGGAGGGAAAACACTAATCCTAATACTCTGGAAGTTCCCAGAGGAAAATATTGACAATGGATGTCATCATATGCTTCATAATCAAAGTTTCTCTTTCTCTTCTCCAATGCAACAGCCCCTCCTATATCCTCAGATCTGCTCCAACAGAGGGCCACCTCTTCTGATCCAAATGCTGGGATACACCTAGATAAACGTTTGCCATTTTTGTTCCTCTAAATTCTGGAGCTAACTTGCAGGTGCAAGCACAGGGAGACGTGGAGCTGGTGGCATTCAATGTGTGAGCAATATCCATAATGGTGGAGCAGTGGCTACAATCCACATCACAGACCTTATTATAAATCATATCTTATAATTTTTTGTTTGATGGTATTAAATGCTATATAAATTTTTTTGTTTTACAGTTGTTGTAATCAGTTGGTATTTGACAATAATGCCATGGTTGGAAGAGAAGCCAAGAAATAAATCAAGCAACATTATTTAGCGACCATGCCTCTCCCTGCTTTCCTATGACATCTTGAAGGGACTGTAGGTCTTTGAAGGCCAAAGGTTGCTTTTTATTGTTTTGTGAGGTTGTGTTTTGTGCTTTTTATTGTTTCATGAGTACATGAGAACAAGAATTTAAAAATTACCATGAAGCATTTGTTCCACCTCCCTTCCCCAAAAGCAAAAGTTCACTTTGGCCTCAAAAAGAAACGCTTTAGAAAATGATCTTCACCTAAGCAAATTTGGGGAAGAATGGAGATAGTAGCAACAAGATACATAAACAATGTATTCTTTGTGATCATTATTATTTTCAGGATTTAGCTATCAAAATTATTTTAAGTCTGTTTTTACACTGTTTCCATTTTTGTTTTTGGATGTTGCTTGTGTATGGTAAGGTTCCTGGGGACACTTCAATAGACAGAAAAAGCAACTTACACTTTTAATATATAATAATAATGTATTAAAAGATGATGATGATGATGATGATGATGATGATGATGATAAAGTCTGAGTTGCTTTTTCTGTCCATTGAGGTGTCCCAAGCAATTTTATGATATAGCAGCAACATCCAAAAATCCAAATTATTATTGTTGTTGTTGTTGTTATTGTTACATCTATCATGGTTAGTTTTCAATACGCGTTTCAGAGACAAAAATAAGGCCTGCCCTTTTGAATTTTCAGTTAGTTCTCTCTGGCACCAGACCTGAGGGGAAGAGGAGCAGCCTAACTGAGGATTTAGTCACTTATTGCTGCAGCTCCTGTTGATATTATAGCTTGATTTTTTTTGCCCTTGGGACCAGAATGGCTTGGATAGCCCCAGTCGAGCACCACAGGCCATGAGATACTCGGCAATATCTCAAAGAGGGCGGGCAAGCATTCTTATGTCGAATGCCTCATTTCCTTCAACCTGTTGAAAGCGAATCAGGCTTGGCTGAAGAATACAGGCCATTGCCGCACTACACTGTTATAGTGTTATTATTCCACTTTCAACATCCTGTGGAATTCTGGGATTTGTAGTTTACTGAGGCCAAAGAGCTCTCTCGCTGAGAATTCTAAATGTCTCTCTAAATTGCAAACCCCAGGATTCCATAGGATGTTGAAAGTGGAATAATAGTTCTATAACAGTATAGTGTGAAAATGGCCTACAGTCTAGCCAGGGGGAGATATTTGGGAAAGTCCCTGTGTAAGAAGCCCCTCAGGAGACAGCCGGAGTCTGACCGAGGCCCTCTTAAATCTCCACGAAGAGCGTGGCCTCTATGTGCTTGAATCGCAGCGCCTGACCGAGGCGGAAGAGGGCTTGGGTTCCTTCCCTTCCTCCTCAGGGCGGCTGAACGAGGGAGGAGGAGGTGGTGCTTGGCGCGGCGGAGGGGGGCTTGCCTCCCGCCTGTCAGCTGACTTCGAAGGCTTGGCCTTGACTCTCTGTTGTAGCCGCGGCAGCAGCAGCCGCCCGGCCGGCCGGCGAGAAGGCGGGCGTCGGAGCCATGGCGCTGCTCGCTGTGCTGCTGTGGGTCTTGACCGCTGTGGTCGCGCTATCCACGAACCAGGAGGTGAGGGGGGGCCCGTCCCCTTTCGGGTCCCTCTGGCCTCTGCCCCGCTCGGTGTTCCTTTCGCCAGCCCGGCTGCAGCTGGCGCCGAAGCGGTTCCAGATCGTCCACGGTCCGGGATCGTCTGCCGGCCCGCGCTGCTCCTTGTTGCAGGATGCCTTCCGCAGGTGAACAGAAAAAAAAAATGTTGTTTTAAATTATTATAAGCTGCTTTGGGTCCTGTGCTGGCGGAAAGGTAGGGTGGAGAATAAATAAATAAATTTCTACCTGTCTCTGGGGAATAAGAAAGTTTTTAATGAGTCTTGGACTGCTGTTTGTGGTGATTTTACTCTGTACTTATAAGGTACACAGGTACTTGCAAACTGTGATCTAAGCCATTTCCACACTACACTCTTATAGCACGATTATTCCGTTTTCAGCATCCTACGGAATCCTGGGGTTTGCAGTTTAGGAAGGGGCCGGATGCTGAAAGTGGAATAATCGCGCTATAACGTTAGACATGTCTGATGTGTGATTATAGTTATTTGTGAGTCATGATTTTAATTGTGTGTGTAAATAATGTGACAATAAGGATTGCTTTGTTGACTGGATCACAGACCCTGTCTGAGGTAATTTTCTCACTAGACTGTCATAGTGCTATTATTCTACAGTCAGCATCCTACGGAATCCTGAGGTTTGCCCTCCCTAAACTGCAAATCCCAGGATTCCATAGGATGTTGAAAGTGAAGGGAAATGGCCTGAGTCTTGCCAGGTGGGTGCCTGTGAATGTGTCCAAACATGCTAGTGAGGCAATGGCCTGGAACACACTGTTCATTCCAGCATCCGAAATTCAGAAGTATTTGGTCTATGGAGGTTTCATGCTGTTCTATTATGGCACATTTGTTCTTACTCTGTAGCTTAAAGTCATTTCTGATACACATAGGTACAAATCTCTGAAAGGGGATGATCCCAGGTTCTTGAGGAACATGCGCTTTGCAAAGAAACGTAACAAGAAAAAAAATGCATTTGAAAAAAAATGCAAGCTAGCATTTTCAAAATGCATTTGAAAAAAAATGCAGGCTAGCAATGCTAAAAGTGCCAAGTAGCCACCTCATCACTGAATAGCAAAAAGGACTGATGTGCTAGGAACTTGGATTGGCGGATTTTCCTCTTTCTCTTCATTTTCACTCAAAGCATTTTGTTGAAATAAAACTGAATGTGATGTACATTTGTGTGAAAAAAAGGTCATTTCTGACTTAAGATAACTCTAAGGTGAACCTATCATGTGGTTTTCTGGGGCTGAGAGTGTGTGATGCTCCCAAGGTCACCCAGTGGGTTTCCATGGCCAAGCAAGGCTCAGACCAGTGTGCAAACTACTACATTACTCCAGCTGTCTAATCATTGATATATTTTTCCTCCTTGTAAATCACCCAGTATCCTCCAGTTGAATTGAACTATAACTCACAGTGGCCATGAATCTAGGATGATATGATGTGTAGTTTAACCCATCTGAGGGTTCCACACTAGGAGAGTTTGGTCATGTCCTTTTGCCAGAGCTGTTGAAGGTAAAGCCAAACTGGTGATATACTGAAGTAATTGGGAAAGTTGTTGCTTGCTGAATTTCGGTACTGAATTCCAGGAGTAAAATGCAGAACCTTGAACATACTTAAAAAAAAAAGTTGGCAATCTAAGGCCATTTCTGCAATACACTATTATAGTGCTATTATTCCACTTTCAGCATCCTGTGGAATTCTGGGGTTTGTAGTTCACTGAGACCAAAGAGTCTGGCTGAGAATTCTAAATGCCCCTCCCTAAACTGCAAACCCCAGGATTCCATAGAATGTGGAAAGTGGAATAATAACACTATAACAGTGTATTGCGGAAATGGCCTAAGAGTTGAGGGTAGACCATCTTCTATCTGGCATAATAGTTGTCGAACTTTGGGTGGTGAGACACAAGAGAAAGCTGAACTCCTGTCATATTGGAAAGAGTTGTGTAGGTGAGTGAGTTTGGCAGGAGCAGCTTCTCTCACCTCATGTCATGATACAGAGACAATAGTATTATTGAAGGGGGGTACATCTCATCAAAGTGACAGTTGCCGTGGCCCCTGGGCATGGCCTCTGTAAGCCCTGCTCCCAGCCCCCAGGGCTCTTGTGTCCCCTCCACGGGGCCACAGGCACCCTAGGCCCTGGGCTCATGATCCCCATGACTCCTGCCCCCTAGGTATCCCCCTTTGACCCCACCCCCCACGTGGGGGGCAGCAGCCATTTTGTGTTCATCCCTGAGGCAGCCATTTGTGTGTATCCCTGAGGCAGCTATTTTATGTGCATTCCAAAGAATTTTGTGTGCATTTTGTGTGCATTGCAGAAAGCAGGCATTTTGTGTATATCCCTGACAGAGTGCTCATGGTGGGGGTAGGCTGACCCCTTTACTCACACGGCATGTTTTCAGAATGGCACCACTTTTAAAAATTTGCCATTTGTATACCACACCCTTTCCCACCCAGTCTTCTCAACCATTGAGCATCTGAAAATCCTTCCAGTGCAGACTTTGTTCACCAACTTTGTTCACCAACATTCTAGAAGCCAGCATTTTCTAATTATCTGAAGCCATGGAAGTGTGTGGGGATATATCCTCAGTAAAGTCTTTGGAGCTGCTCTATGAGCCACCTATATTAAAATACAGGCCTCTGAGAAAGCAAAGGGTTGAAGAAGAAAGCAAAGAGTTTTCACTGATTGTGAAATGGCTCTTTGAATCTCCTAACAAGATACTTGCTGAAATTTGGAGTAGCAGCAGCGGAAGCAATACTAGTTCTGTGGATGAAGCCTCTCCTGTTAAGGCACCAAACTGCTTCCTTCAACAAAACAGAAGACAGAAGCGCTCAAACAGAGGTACATATAGAACAAGGGAAGGGAATGCAGAAGGATAGAGGCTGGTGGTGGTGATGGAAGTATTTCCTGCTGAAATGTAATTATTTTTACAGGGGGAAATTATGTGTCCTGAGGATAAAGACAGCACTTATTTTCAATGCGTTTGCCCCAATTTCACCAGGGTAGAGGGTCCACCACACATCCAGCTGAATACTGCTTTGAACTTGTGTATTAGAGAAGAAGATTTGATTGATCCGAAGTATTGCAGAGGAGCTATGAATTCTCTTGTAAGAATAGTGACATCCTTCATTTTGGATTTCTGCTTAAAAGAGACTCTTAAGGCAAAAATGTGAGGGCTGTGTCTTAGATGCGAGGTCCCAAAGGTGACATGATTATGTGTTCTGGGATGAGGAGTTTGAGAGTTCTGTTTTAAAAAATATCTCTGCAAATCTCTGTATGGAATCTGTGTTGCATATGATTGTGATTCTTGGATGTGCATTAAAAAATATGTCTGCAAGTAAGCCATCTCCAACAGGCTGTAAGATTTCAACAGAAAGTTTGTGATGTGGTGGATCCTTGTATAGCTATCAGGAGCATAATTCGAAAGAATGACAATGAAAACTGGATTTCCTATGCAAAAAAGTTGATAGTGTTGGGGAATTGAGAGATTTTTAGTAATAAGTCTCCCAATCAGCAGAGTATTTTGTAATGCATAGGCAGAAGCTGAACAAATTACCAGTCTCACTTTATTGTCTCCACCCCAGACACACTTAATCTAGCTCAGAATAAACACAAACAGTTTAGTTAAAAATATGAAAAGTTTACTCACGAAATCTTGTGCATAATCTACACAGGTTCAATTCTTGAAGAAAGTAAGAAGAAATTAAATACTCACATGCTTACAGGAAAGCATGCGTGCCAGAGAATCGGAGACCACATGCTTGCAGGGAAGCCAAAGAACAAAAAGAAAAAAAGAGAGAGAGAGAAGCGGAAGAGAACATGCAAGGGGAAGCGGGTGTTAACCAAACAGCAGGAAGTTTACTCTAGGCAGTCCTCTCTATGCCTACAATAAACATGCTAACTAACTAGCCAGTTAATTAAGCATGCAAAGGTTGCCACTCACAACACCCCTTCTCAACTGTGCATGAACCCCTGAAGTCCCAACTTGACTCACAGGTTCTCAAAACCATCTCTTGGTAGAAGGCTTGGTCAAGATATCAACCACCGTCTCAGTGCTTAGACAGTAGATCATCTCGATCATTCCATTCTCTGTGAGCTCACGCACTTTGTGGTATCTTGTTCCTGTGTGCTTGCTGCGTGGTGTCATTTTCTCTGTTTGAGAAAGTTTAATACAGCTCTGGTTATCTTCCATAACTTGAATTGTTTTTTTCTTCATTTATTCCAAAATCAGACAACAATTGATCAAGACACAGTAATTCTCTACATGCTTTTGATGCTGAAATATATTCTGCTTCTATAGAAGATAGAGCCACCACACTCTGCTTGTGGCTGCCTCAAGAAATAGGGCCATCTCCATACAAAAATAGGAAACCACTGACTGAGTGATAATCTGCACTATTACCAGCCCAGTCTGCATCAGTGTAGCATACTAACTTTGGATTGTTACTAGCTGGTAGCTTCAATTTAAAATTGATAATCCCTTTCAAGAAGAGGAAGGCCCTGAAAATGAAGGGCCCTCTACATTTTCCCACAAGCAGGATGGGCCATTTGCAAAAGGGGGCCCATTTGAGGGAAGAGAGAGTGTGGTGATGGGTAAAAGTGTTACAGGGAAATGTATGGTGCTAACCACAACCTGTCAGTTGTTTCGAAAACAATTGAGGAGCAACAGAAGAAGGTTGACATCGTCAGAAAATAGAATGCAAGCTTTTTTCAAGGCTCTTGTAGGTGATTTTCTGGAGGAATTAGAGCCTCAAGCTGTGTGATTGATCAGATTACTCTGTGATTATCTGGAATTTGATGTGATATCTTTAGGCACAGTGTAATCAGGTGCAGATATGATGCAGGAAGGGGAAGAGGAATCCATTCCTTCAACCTCTTTTAGGATGATACAATCAAGGGCAGGCATATCTGACCCTGCTTCTTCATCTTTTATACCTATACAATCAGGAGTAGAAGAGGAAGATAAACATAGTTCCCCTCTCCCTCTCTCTGGAGTATGATGTAGCTCAGGGGCCCTTCCTTCTGGAGGAAGAGGCCATCCCTGTGGAGGAAGAGGCCCCTGCTGTGGAGTAGGAGTCTTCTCAAGAGCCCCTCTTTCCAGAAGAAAATGAAGAGCATCCATTATCCATTATCATTGAGAGAGTTTGTGATTGGAATTGGCCCCATCCTGCCCATAATGCAGAAGTAATTGGTGAAGAATATCAATTTAGAAATGTAGAACAATTGCATTTGTTTGCTCAGACTGTGTATGGACTGTATGATGCCATACAAAAGGGTTCTTGACAATGTCAGTAGAAGAACTCAACACGGAGATAGTGTGCAACTGAGATTGGAAGGGGTGGTTTAAGCAGTCCCCCTTTTTCAGTCAGAAGAGTCAAAGATGAGTTTAATGCTGAAGAATTTCTAAATCGTGTAGAAAGTCTCATGCAGAGTAAAGCAGAGATGTGTACAGATACATCTTTACGTCTTGTGGTTACCATTATCCGATCCTCAAGAGGTGCAGGCAACTGCCAAACATTAAAATCCATCCTATCTAGTGAGATTGTAGAAAAGAAAATAAAGTTTTTAATAGATTTCAATTATGAAGACTACACTCTCTGTTTTGCTGCAGGGTTGTTAAGCTTAATGGCCTCTGCGGACCCACCAGATCATGAGGTGCTAGAGAATGCTAGAAAGCTGCACCATGATCTAGGATGGAGCAATCAAAGAATGGTGGAATTCACTGATATTCCTCCTATTGAGAATCATCTAAAAGTTAGCATTCATATGGTTTGGTGGACAACTAAGAGGTGGGCTGTTTTTCAGACCCAAGAAATTACATATGCTAAAACTTATTTCATGTTTCTACACAACTCCCATTTTTATGGAGTGACCAGTGCACAAGGGTTCTTTGGCAGCAGAAATTACTGTAAATTATGCCATGCTCCTTTTCCCTCACACTCATATCTGCCTGTACATGTGCAGTGCATGTAAGAGTACCGAGTGTAAACTTGACAACTCACAACCACGAGCCTGTGATATTTGTAAGACTCTGTGTAGATCAGAGGAATGCTTGCACAGACATTTACAATTGGCGCTAGATCAAGAAATATTCTGTCATCCTAGAAAATGGTGTAAGGGTTGTTACTGTTGTATGGGATCAGATCACAAGAAGCAGTATCCAGGGAGACTGTGCAAGGTGTGTAAAGACCACACTGATGCTGAAAACCCCCACCTCTGCTATATGCAAAATACTGAAAAAGCAAAAGTGAGTTCCAAATACATTTTTATGACTTTGAGTGCACACAAGAAACAGGAATTCACATCCCCAACTTTATTCATGCCTGTGGCTTTAAGGAGGAAACCCATCCTGAATTTCAAACTAAAAAGCTGTGGTCAAAAGCAGGGAAAGAGTGAACTTTTTCAAGGCCCACATGTCTTTCAGACTTTGTATGTAAGTTCATTTCAACCAGAGCATTTGCAGAAAGTACATTCATAGCCCACAATGCCAAAGGCTATGACTCTTACTTTATTGTCAGGAAACTCATCAAAGAAGCTTGACCTTCAATTAATTACTCAACGGGAAAGCTGATGGCTGTTACCATGAAAAATCTAAAAATAAAATTTATTGATTCCCTTAATCATCTCACTACAGCACTCTCTAAGCTTCCCAAAGCCATGGGATTTGATGATGTGAAAGGATATTTTCCTCATTTTTTCAACACTGATGAAAATCAAGATTTCGTAGGCCCCATGCCTGACCCCAAATTTTGTGGTGTCGATTGGATGATGAGCAAGGAAAGGACAGAATTTTTCAAGTGGTATGAGAAGAACAAGAATAAGACATTCAATTTACAAGAAGAATTGGCATACTATTGTAAGCAGGATGTTAAAATTCTGGAAAAAGCTTACACCAAGTATAGACATGAGATCATAGGAATGTCCATACACCTTCATTGATAAAATAGAAAGACTCAAAAGCCGAATGATTGATATAGATCCCTTTCAGAGTCTCAGTTTAGCAGGGGTCTGCTTGCAAATGTATGAATTTATCAGAGCACCCTAGCCATTTCACTAAGTGATATCTTTTTCTTTCTCTGGGTTTCTGTGGCTATAATTTTTTCAATGAGATACACTCTGTCCTAGAGTTTGTTCACCTTCTTCAATTCCTCAGGATAGAAACCCCCCACCACTACTTCACCATCATAAGCTCTCAAGTGAAATACGGACCTCTTCCCTCCTCTGAGGACTTTGTCAACTATGAAAATTTCATGAGAATATCAAAACCACACGGAGCTGTGTCTGTACAATCTTCAGTTGCCATGTTTGGCTGCTTGGAAAGATCCACAGGCATTGTGTCTTGTTTGGATATCATGTTACGGGCTCCAAAACAGGTGTAAAGCTCACATGGTTATATGAGAGACTGCACAAAGGTCTGGTGTTCATATGTCCCTATAATAGGGGGAGAGGGGAAGGCCTACCAATGGCAAACTTTCAAAAGTAGTGCCATTCTAGAAACATGCCCCTAAGGGTGGAGGGTGGGGCTGTGTGAGTAAAGGGCTCAGCCTACCCCACCATGAGCACTCAGCTGTGGATTGCACATTATTTGATTTCTAGAATCAAAATGCAAAAATATATATTTTCATAATGTGATTTTAAATTGTGGTGTTGAAGGCTTTCCAGCGCTCTCCAAGAACCTACCAGGAAATAACTTGTTAATGCCACTTGTTTTCATACCCACAGAACTGTGTAACTACACAATAATTTGTCCTGGAATACTAGGTTGAAATTATCTTAAAGTCAACATACTTTGAGCATGAGAGGTTCTTCAGCCACTGCATTCACTGTGGAGTAAATGGCAATCAAATAAACCAGTCTTCCCCAAACATGTTTGTAGCTACAGCCCCTTATCGCCTCCTGGCCAAAATGATCATATTGGCTGAGGATGAAGGGAATTGTAGCCCGGCATATCTGAAGGACACCATGTTGGGAAAAGCTGGTAGAGTTGTATAGTGGATGGAGCCCGCTATTCCAGCATTGCTTGTCTGTGGAGTTCTGGGGTCCTTACTTACCATACAGTTAGATTTACTTAGGCCCTTTGATTAAGCATACCGAACTGTTGGATTGCACTATCTTGGGGAAAAAACAGAATATAAATGAAAATAAAGTATATAATTATTATGTATATAAATATAAATTATGTTTAATAATAATGATAATGAATGATAACCAGAATCCTGTATCAGCTGCTTAGTTAAGTATGTTTAACTAAGTAACTTCTCCTGGCCCAGTCCCTCGAAACCTGATGCAAAGGTCATTCATCCTTAGTCTAGTCACCAGCAGAACAGATTTTCTTCTCCCCATGCAGCTGATGCCCAGTACAGTGGGTTTGGGAGGGAGTTATGATTATGACAGTAGTGCCATCAACATGACTAAGCAGCAGCTGTGAATATGAAATAAATCTAGGTAAGTGTTTTGTGTTCATGATTACTACTTAATCATGATTATGACACTATTGCCATGATTGTAATTCCCCTGCAGACTTCCTTTACAGGACATAAGCTATATGGAGAAAAGGAGGTCTGTTCTGCTTGTGCTAGACTGCAGGTGAATGACACTTGCATCAGGTTTCAGGGTTTTGGGCCAGGAGAGGCTGCTTTATTAGGTATACTTAACTAAGTAGCTGATATAAGATTCTGACTAAAAATAATAATGTGAGCGATGATCTGTTGAAATGGAATGTGAGCAGTGTGTGTGTGTATGCAACTTTAAGTTGCCTGTTGACTTACGGTGACCTCATGAATTTCATAGGGTTTTCTTAGGCAAGGAATATTCAGATGTGGTTTTACCGGTTCCTTTTTCTGAAATATAGGTCACAGTACGTAGTATTCATTGGCAGTCTCACATCCAAGTACAAACTAGAGTTGACTTTGCTTAGCTTCTAAGATGAGACAAGATCTGGCGCCTCTAGAGGAATCCTGAAAATAAGATTGCAAACAAGATAACTTTTGGGTCTCGGTGAAGAGAGATGGCTCTAGCTATCTAGCCATCATTCTCAGTGGAAAACATGAGGGGCAAGCCTCCAGCAGATTGGGGGTGTACCTCAAGCAGTAATTCCTGAGGAAACCAGATCTGTGTAGCTTTGCCATTTCCAAAGGCAAAACACCTGTGGAGTCAGATTTCCTAGGAAATGTTGCTTCAGATGCTACAGGTATCTCAAAGTGACAGTTTCTGAGAAGCCAGCTGTGCATACCTCTTGCCTTTCCCTATAGGTAAAAGAGTTTGTGAAAGTGCTTTGGGGATGATGTATCTATGTGTTATGGATAGAGGCCTCCATGACCTGAAAGGAAAAGGTCTTGCAGGTCAAATCTGGCTCATAAGCTGTAGTTTCCCCTTGTTTATTTTCTAATTTTTTTAAAAAAAGTCTATTCTACCCTATTTCTAAGGATCTCAAGAAAGCATACATCAGTTTAAACAATTTGAAACATAAGAATAATTTTAAAAGATTAGAAACATGTTAAATTATTTAACACTTACAAAGACAATTTAATACTAGTCAGAACAATTTAAAACGACTTATATATTTCGATTTGGCTGAATTCATTTAGGCTCCAAACACTTAATAAGAAGCCATGTTTTTACTTGGCACCAGAATGACACCAGTGCTTACTTCCTTCCTTTATTCCAGCTGGTTATCTAATTGAGCTGGAATAAAGTCACCCTATATAGCTGAGTATGTTCAGGAGATTCTCCCTTATTTGTGAACATGGAATTATAGAGTTGGAAGGTACTTTAAAGGCCATGTAGCCCAGCCACCTTTCAGGAATGCCACTATTACAGCTTCTCTGAAATGCAACCATCCAACCTATGTTTAAAGACTTCAAGCAAAGGGAAGAATTGCTCATATCATCAGGAGGTTCTTTCTAATATTTAGTCAACTTCATTTTCATTTCAGTGTTAACCTGTTAGTTTGGGTCTGATATGTACTGGTAAAAAGCCATAATCAGGTAATATCTTTGTCTGTGATTTTATTTCCAGGTATTATGAATACATATTTGGGTATTCCAAATGGCAGAATCAAGATAAGCCAAAATCTCTTTCTGAAGCGGAGCTATCTTCACTTCAGGTTATTATCACATCATCAGATTCTGAATGTGATGCATACCCTAACATTGCATCAAATGAAGCTTGTGAGTATCTAAAAGTGTAGAGGTATATAGCCTAGTTGAATCATATTTCTTCTTACTGCAACATCCTGAGGACACTTCTTTTCCTATACTTTTTTGTTTATATTACTGGGCACTGTTTTTCCTCACATTCATAGCTGTCTGAAATAATCATCTTCTTTAATGGTTTATTAGGTGGGTAGCTGAAGAAAATAACTTGGTTCAGCTCTAGAAAGATCTTGAATATAATTCACTTGGACTAACAGCTCCATTTATGATTCTGGCAAATGTTTGTATACAAGTAAAGTGGCTTGGAGATCTGTAAGATATTATAGGCAAGGTTTGCATTCTTGGTGAGCAGGATAAATTGTGCAGTGCATGTCCCTTGTCAGTGTGAAATAATCTTATGTAATCAAGCAGATTGTTGGTTATCCAACTTTAAAAGAAATCTGGTACATTCAGATAACTGGCAGTGTAGATGAACACAGTAGGACTAAAAACACAATGTTGTAGTGCAAAATGTGCCTATTCACCATTCCAATCAGTCAGTCCATTACTGATTCAGTCAGTCATGCTGTCTGCAGGGATACTCCAGTCTTTTCTGCTTCTCCAATGATTTTCAATATTTTTTTCACAGCAATCAGTCTTGCATAGCCACTGAGTATATTTATTTCTCCAGAGCTGACTTTTTTTTCTGAATGATTTTTGTGATTCTGCAAATTCTGTTTCCTTTGCTCAGGGATGATATTATTTTGACTGGATAAAGATTCACATTTAACTCAAAATGTCAGAAATAAAGAGAGCACAGCTTTATTGTGCCCTGTCAGTTATATTGAATAAAATAATGGCAGGTCTCTGTAGATTGATGACCTTGAACACCATCTGTATTCTGAGAAAGAGAGGGAGTAGGGTTTCACTTCCTGTTGAAATTATGGGTCTTGCAAACAAAACAATGTATGTGTGAGTCTGATGATATATGAAAGGTTCTAGAACAAGAAAAAAGTAAAAGTTAAAATGACAGCATGTTTTCAGTTATGTTTTTGTTGGGCAGTGTTACCAATGATAAGAAACTGTTTAGAGCAGGCCTGTGTAACTTCTAGCCTTATCTGGCAGCCCTGTCAGGGAAGCTAACAGTTTCTCACTGGGCTATAAAAACTGCAGTTGTTAAAAAGAGGAACTCTTAAACAGTTGACAGATAGTTTCACATCATGCAGATCTGATTCAGAGAAATCTTTGTTTCTGAGAATCTGTTTGCTCCTGGAATGGGCAGCCTGTGTGCATAGGCTGCATGTAGCCCTTGGTCCCCTTCCTGTGGCTCATGGATAGAATCTGTCAAAATCTTTCCTATCTACGTAGGGAGAGCATTCTAAAAGTGCAGATCCAGATAGAATCTTCCCTGTACTATTCATCTCATTGGCAGAGTGGGGGAATAGTGGGGGGAATGGGACTAGATGGCAGATAAATATTAACTTTTACCTGCAGCACCATCCCATTTCCCCTACCACTGAGCTGTTCCTTGTATACTAGATGAATGGCAAGACAGGGAATGTGGAGAAGGAGAGTTTGACCCTCCCTTCCTTCTGTGCTCCTGATAATTCTCCCCTCTTTCTTGCAGTGTTACTAAGTTTAGGAGAAAGGCTAATAGTTGTAGGGAGCGGGCTTCATGCCAGTGTGTTTGTGCATGTGTTAGAAGATGTAATGGATGCATGATTGAGTGAGATGTAGAGAGACACCCCAGTGCTTCTCATCCTGACTCTGTGTATGCAGCTCCTGATAGATGACCCCTGAAGGAATTTTTTTTAAAAAAAATGAAAGTAGCTATATTGAAGAACAGGATAAAATTCAAATTCCACAGGCAGGCGGTATGCTTAGCAGTACCAACTACGGCTGCAGAATAGTGTGCAAGTTTTCATTAGAAATCTTTGTCAGACTAGATGGTTAAAAAATAGGGATCAGGGCAAAGCCTGAAATCCAAAAATGTGGCTAGATATTTTACACCATGGGGTCTGTGGTTAAACTCAGTCTCAAAATGGAGATTGCTGGCTTGATCAATCACTGGTAATTGGATATTACATGGCATATAGAGTGGAGTGCAGAATTGTACTACTGTAGAATTCTAGTTGGTCCTAATACTGCCTGCCTGGGGATTTTTGACCCTGAGCAAATGTGGTATTGGTGGTAAAAGTTACAGCTCTATGAGGCCCATCAAGTGAAATCCTTTACATTTCTTAATGTAGAAGTCATTTTCAAAGAAGTAGTTGTGTTAATCTCTTGCAGCATAAAAAGGAGTAAGGGAGGTGGAGGGGGAAAAAGAAATGTACAAGAGTAACACCTTTAAGACTAACAGGGTTTATTTTTGTATGAGTTTTCATTGATATCAATCTACTTCTTCAGATGCAGCACAGAGTGATATCTGCACTTCAGGATGTAAAACATATTTATGTAGTTTTTATATCCCATTTATATCTTACTCGCACAAGTGTATACATATTGTTGTTGTTGTTGTTTATATCGTGCTTTCCCCCTGGATTCTGTTAAAAACCACAGAATACAAAAGTTAAAACACAACTGTTTAAACAGTAAAAAAGAATTAAAACAAAGTTAAAACGCATAATTAAAAATTTACACATCCGTACACATCAGCAACCCCGTTAACAATATCTGACACATAAATTGCCGTATAACCTTAGACATTATTATCACTCTGTATTGCATCTGAAGAAGTTGACTGATGTTCACAAAAGAAGCTCATGCCAGTTAGTGCTGCTACATTTCTTTTTCTTTTCTTTTTTTCCAACCTGTCTCTTGCTCCTTTTTGATTGCAGAAGGTCACTGTTGCTTAAAAATACAAGCCAGAAGTCATAGAAATCTCATTGTTACCATGGCTGCAGTCTGGCGCATTGACCTCAAGTTGATATATAAGCAGCCAGTGTACAAGGTTGCAGCCAAAGTATTGGGAATTATTCCCATAAGAGCAAAATAATCATTTCATAATGGTTACTACTGAAAGCAATTTAGTATTAATTTTCATTTTCCTTAAAGATCAGCTCCAAGTATCAGGACCTACAGCTGTACTGAAGGCAAACAAAGTCTGGGGAGCATTAAGAGGTGAGTCGTAAGATGATGGGTGCCCCACTAATTAAAAACTAGTGTCCAGCCTCCTATTTCCCATAGCATCCAGCCAGATGCAATAGAAGATCAACAGTGGAGCATGACAGCAACAGGTTTCCACATACCTTGGTTCTCTAGGAGTTGGCATTTGAATGAATATTGCCTCTGTCCCTGAAGAAACATGTTTTTAATGTGTGATAGAGTTAATTTTTCAACATGAATATGGAGACAAACTAGCAGTTGCAGCTCATGGCTGAAGGCAGGTTGACATGATTGTTTGTGATGGTGCATGTTCAATATGGAACACACACAAATCCCGTCAAGCTTGAAAAACAAACTGTTACCCTGTTCTCTGGGGGTCCCGGGAGGGACACCTAAGTGCGCTCTCAATTATATAAGTTGGGGAAATTAGCCAAGAGCACAAGCTAGCAATACGAGAGGCAGGGCAACGGAGTGAGATCTTTCACCCAATGTCTACGGGGTCAGGCCAAGTCAAGGAGCAAACAGAATTGAAATAATAATTGTGACCTTTATTAAAATACAATCAAACAGTTTATGCAGCACACTCACACAGATAACTATAGAAAGAAAGGTTGGAGTGGTATAGAGGGATTTTTAAGAGGAGTTGTTGGTTTGGGTAATACTACACCTGTCCTGAAGCCCGGGTAGTCTGCAGCAGAAGTTCGGAGGTATGGAGTTCTGAGTACGTAGCACCAAGGGGAAGGCTCACCAAGCAAAGTGGCAGCAAGGCAGGATGGATGTCAAGAGCGATTCAAGGAAGCTCTCAAAGTCAGGGGTTTTTGTAGGGGAAAATGTAGCCACAGGCTAGTCTGTACTTGGGGAAGACAATGAGTTTCGGGCTGGAGACAAAGCCTCCGAAGGGTCAGAATTTAGCATGATTGAGTTAAGTCCGAATTGACAAAGGAGCAGACAGTATGTAAACGCAGAGTGCTTGACAGTTGAATATTCTTCCAATCAAGCTGCCTGCTCGGGGCAGGGAGTTCTTTGTAAGTAGCGTGCATACATAATAGAGTACTTGCCTTTGAGGTCTCCTGAAGTGGCGGGACGGCTATTTCTGGCCAGCCTGTATTGTGTTGGAATATTACAGCGATTAGTGGCCGTACCTGTCTGCGAACTTGTCTGGGGGACCTCGCAGCACGTGGAGAGGAGTGGTAGAAGAAGGCCAAATTATTGATATCAAAGTGATATCTAATATCACCCCAACTGCGTCTTAGGAACTGCAGTAACACAAACCACAAAGTTTAATTGCATGAATCATCTCTGCATTGTTTAATAGTGAAATTAGGTAATAGGAGCATCACATTTCTGACTGATTTTTCTTAGCATCTCCAGATATTTAAAGGAAATGGTAAGAGAGGAAGCATAGATGGCCTGCTTCCTTATCCTATTCTCATCCAAAGCAGAGAGAAGTGCATGTTCTCTGTTGGGAGATCTATATTCTGTCCTGGCATAAGGAGAGAAAACATATGCCAAAATCCACATCTCACCACCACCACCACTCCCCTTTAAATGACTTCCGGATGTGCTGCTTTGGTTACTGTTTTCTTCAGATTTCCAAAGCAAGTTTTACATTGCATCAGTGATACTTAATAATTAATTATTTGACTTCCAGGTTTAGAAACATTCAGCCAGTTAATAAATGAAGATGATTATGGAAGTGTGAGTATTTCTTATTATACAGTAGACTACCACTACTAGTTAAGATTTATCCGCTAATTTGGACTTAGTCACTGCTGTTAATGATTTCAGGCGTGTCTATGCTATGCTGTAATGTGTTTGCTGCTGTATGTAGGATGTGCTGTGTTTCAAAGACTGTAAGGAAAATGCAGAATGACATGCATAATTGTGTTCCTCATGGTATTGATTGAATGTGAATGATGCATGCAGGCATCCTGAGACAAGAAAGCATCACCAGTGTCCAAGCTGCACCATATTCTTCCTTTGAAATCTCTTTTTTTAAAAGGGTTTATTAAGTTCTGCAAATTTGCCTGTCTACTGTGCTATCTGTAGATTTAGCTACATTTCTTGGTAAATACATCACTGTGCTTATATCTCTTTACATCTCAAAAAGCACTTGGCTGGCTTACTCCATTTTATAATTCTGGGGAAGGGACTGGAATAACTGCTTTCCTGATTTTTGGATGTTGGCATGGCCTCTGTGACATGGGCATCCAGTTCTTTACAGGCTGCCTCTGTCTGTGAGTCTGTGAGCTTTGCCTAAGATCAGTCAAGAGCATCTTTATAACCAGTATGAACAGAGACCAGCATTCCTACTGGTTGCTCATCTTTTAGTGAGATTTCCTCTCCTTGGGGCTCAATGATTTCAAGGATTAGCCCAAGATCTAAGGTTAATTTTGTCTGGTAGAATAGGAAAAGGAATAAGTTCAAAGGTTAGTATTGTAGGATATGATTCTTAATAGATATTGTGACTTTTGGTGATAGCCCATGTTGAAAAACTACATAAATATTCTTGGAGTTGAGTTTAATATGGATTTTATGTATATATGGGTACTCTGATACATTTTTCCCTGTGCATTCCATAGTATCTTATCATAAAAACAAAATGGTAAATGTTCTGTTTCTCTTTTTAATTTTAATAGTTTTTTATCAATGAATCTGACATTAATGACTCCCCAAGATTTCCCCATCGAGGAATCTTGATTGACACATCAAGGCATTTCCTGCCCTTGAAAAGCATCCTTGCTAATTTGGTAAGTTGACAGTTGCATCTGGTCTTCATCCCTTCTCTGGGTCTTTTGAGATGACTACTGGGGAAATCTTAATTGAAATAACCTATTTTCTTATTCAGTAAAGGGTTAGTATTGTAACCAACCACAATATTTTATATGTCAATTACAAAATGTGTGGCTGTCCTACAATATATGACTAGTTGTTATCCAGAGCATGGTGCATCTACAGGTCTCTCTTCCTCCAAAACTGGACATATGTATTGAGGAAACATCTGGGTAGTTAATTAAAATTAATAAAAAGGTATTTCTAAACTACTCTGCATCCCTACCAGGACTAGGTACAAATGAGCATGAATAGATTTTTTTTAAAAAATTGCTTTATAATAGAACAAGTTAGAGGCATTTCTAGCTATTAAACACTACCAACATACCATCTTGAATGCATCCAGTTTTGTCTGATCTTATAAGTTAAACAGAATTAGGCCTGGTTAGGACTTGGGTGGGAGACCCCAAGAAGAACCACGTATCTCTAGATAATAGTGGCGATGAAACCCTGGAGAACAATTGCTGCCAGTCAGAGTTGACAAGGCTGGTCCAGATAGACCAATGTCCTAACTCGGTATAAGGCAGCTTCTTGTATTCCAAGCTAACATGTATATTTAATGCTTGTGTAAATAGAAATATTTTGACTTGGCACCAAAAAAAAATGTGATGTTGATAGCAGTCATGTTTCTGTGGAGTGGGAAATCCAAAGCAGGATCCTACCTTCAGAAAAGGTGGTGTTGGCACAACTTGAAAAGGTACTCAGAGAAGAACCACTGCTTAGAGCTTAATGGGCAGCAGTGTACTCCTAGATGAACTAGACACAGAATCATACAATTATTAGTTGGAAGGGGCCCTGTGGGCCATCAGATCAAAGCCCCTGATCAATGCAGAAGCTCCATTTAGAGCAGCCCAACCTCTCTTTGAAAACATCCAGATCTCACCACCTCTCTAGGCTATTGGTTCCACAGCTGAACTGCTATCGCTGTCACGCTGTTCAGTCGAAATTTACCCTCCTGTAACATAACATTGGACTAGTTCTACTAGTTCTGAGATAGCAGAGAACAAGCCTGCATCTTCTCCTTGTGGCAGCCCTTTAGGTATTGAAATAGTGTGATCGTGCCGTTCCTCAATCTTTCTTTACCATGCCGAACAGGTCCAGCTCCTTTAACTTCTTCCCATATGTTTTGTTCTCCTTATCTCTTATCATCCTTGTTGTCCTTTTCTGAACTCATTCCAATTTGTCTATATCCTTCTTAAAATGAGGCATCCAGAACCAAACACAGTACTCCAGATGAGGCCTGATCAGTGTGGAATAGTCCAGGGAGACTATTAGTTCCCTTGACTTGGAAACTACACTTCAGTTAATGCAGACTAAGATAGCATTTGCCTTTTTTGCTGTAGCATCACACTGCTGACTCATGTTCAATTTATGATCAACAATAATCCCAAGGTCCTTTTCACATGTGGTATTGCTGAGCCAAGTCTCCCATATCTTATACCTGTGCATTTGTTTTTTGTTGCCTAAATGTAGAATTTTTCATGGGTCTCTGTTGAAATTTCACTTTACTAATTTCAGCCCAGTTTTTTAATTTATCAAGGTCCTTTTGAATTTTATTCTTGTCTTCCAGTGTGTTAGTTACCCCTCCCAGTTTTGTATCATCTGCAAATTTGACAAGTATTTCCTCTATTCCACCATCTAAATCACTGATAAAAATATTGAAGAATGTTGGACCCAGGACAGAACACTGTGGTACTCCACTTGAGATCTCCTTCCTATTTGAAGCACAGCCATTACTGACAAGTCTTTGAGCAGAGTTCTTTGAGCAGAGTTTTCCAACCAGTTATGGATCCATCTAGTGGTGTTTCCATCTATTCCATATTTAGTCAGTTTGCTAATCAAAATATCATGGGGGACCTTATCAAATGCTTTGCTGAAATCTAGATAGATGACACCTGCAGCATTCTCATTGCCTACTAAACTAATGACCTGTTCTCATATATATATATGTGTGTGTGTGTGTGTGTATGTATGTGTACACACACACACACACTAGCGTATATACCTGGCGTTGCCTGGGATTGTATTTTCTCATAGGTAATACTTGTTAGAAAGATTTGAGATCTTGTGTCTCTAATTCTCCGAACTGTCTTGTCCAGTTCCTGTAACTTTTCCCTATATTCCCCAATCCAATCTGTATTCAGAGTTATTAACATACAGAGGTTGGGTTCCTGAGATTAATACACTGCCCTCCTCCTTGCTACTAGGCCTCATCTCCATAGCAACTGACATATTCAGAGCTTTCTGGCTGAAGATTGTAAAGGCCCCTCTCTAAACTGCAAACCCTAGGATTCCATAGAATCTTCTCAGGCAGCCAATCATATGAAGTCTTTGCCTGCCTGACACAGACAAACAACCAAACTTTGACTTAGTGTGTGTGTGTGGGTGTGTGGTTAGTTTGGCAGAATTAGTTCTTGACAAACCCATGCTGGTTCCTACTAATCACTGCATTGTCATCAAGATACTGTATAATCCATTCTAGTATATTTTCTGGTATTGAGGTTAGGCTGACTGGCCTTACTTTTCTGGATCTCCTTTTTTGCATTTTTTGAAGAGAAGGGCAATGTTTGTCCATCTCCAGTCCTTTCGCACCTCAGCCATTCTCCCAAGATTTCTCAAAAATGATAGCAAGTGGTTCTGTGAGTATGTCAGCAATTTCCTTCAGTATTCTGTTATGCAGTTTATCTGGCCCTATAGATCTGAACTAATTCAGCTTAAGCAGGTGATTCCTTACTAACTCCTTATCAGTCTTGATCTGCAGCCTGTATTCCTTACCAAGGCCTCTGCTTTTGCATGAAAGTGCACAATCCTCTTTTGGGGAAAAACCTAAAGCAAAATAGGTATTGAGTGGTTCTGTCTTTCCATTGAAATCTGTTAGCATTTTACCATTCTTGTTGAGCAGCCGTGCCACCATTTCCGTCATCATTCTTATGCTTCAAAAATATTTGAAAAACTGCTTCTTGTTGTTTTTTGTTCAGCCTAGCCAGTCTCAGCTCATTTTGAGCTTTAGCTTTCCTTATACTGTTCGTGCAAGCTTGGGCTACACTTCTGTATTCCTCCTTAGTGCTTCACCCTTCTTTCCATTCTTTATACATACCCTTTTTTCCCCCACTTCCTCCTTGAGTTTACTGTACAACCGTATTGGTTTTTCAGATGTTTCTCATTTTTCTTCTTCCATGGAATTGTGATTGTGCTTTTAATTGTTCCTTCTTCATGAAATTCCACCCATGCAAGGTGTCTTTTTCCTCTAGCATCTCTGGCCATAGGATTCTTCCTAGCATTTCTCTGAACTTGATTGCATCAACTCCCCCAAAATCCAAGGTGTTTGACTATATATTTCTTTGGCCTGTCCCACAGTCATGAATTCTGGAAACTACTTTCCTTCCAGTGGTTAGGATCAAGTCCGCGATTGCTGATCCCCTTACTCTTTCCTGCAAGGCACATCAGGAATTTGTTGGAGAGTCTGTGCTTAGCAGACCATAGAGTGAATTTATCTTTGACATATAATGCTACTCTCCCTCTTTTTCTTCCCCATTTATTCTTCTTGAACAGATTATATCCCTCAATTGTTATATTCCAATCATGAGAATCATACCACCAGTCTCTGTTATACCTATAAAGTCATATTTACCTTACTGCACTAGGATTTCAGGCTTGTCTTGTTTGTTTCCCAAACTTGGTGCACTGGTATATAGATATCTAAAGCATTGCTTATTTTCACTGTTTATTCTGCTGTGAGTTTTACTGCAGCTTGCATTCTTTCCCTCAGCTTCTCCTCTAGAATTCACATCCTTGTATGTAAAGCTTGTTTTTGGATGGATATTTAAGCTATCATCTCAACTCCACAAGAATTTAGTTCAAAGCCCTCTTGTTTGGATTCACCATGCTTTTGCAAAAGACATTCTTCCAGGTCTTCATGAGGTGTAGTCCATCTGTAGCCAGTATTCTTTCATCTAGAAAGTGAAGATGATGGTCCCAGAAGCAAATCTTTCCCATCTGCATAGGCATCATCATACACCTGCAGTATCTTCCTGTCATTGTGTGGTCCTGTGTCTTTCAGTGGTAGAATTGGTGAGAATACTACCTGTGTCTCTAAACTGTTCATTTTCCTGCCCAAGGCTTCATAATGATCAAAAGTGTTCTTTGTGGTGTTGTTGGTGCCCAAATGAATTAGAAGAAAGGGGTACTGCTCTGTGTTCTTGATGAGCTTTAGCAACTCAGTAGTGACATCTTTGATGTGTGCTCCAGGAAGACAACTTGCTCCCCAGTTCATCCCAATTCATCTTGTTTGGGTGGCACACAGTTCTTTCTATACACCTGAGCAATGAATCCCCTACTACCAGCACGTTTCTACTTGCTGCAATTGGTGGTTAGGTTGGCTGCTTCTCTGGCATGCAGTGTCTATTGCTGCTGGTCTCCTGCTTGTGCCTCTTCACCACTGTTGTCCTCAGGAAGATGTAGGAAGTGAATGCTTAGTTGGAGCGGTTCCAAATCCCTTGTGTGTGATAGTTCCTGATAGTGACCATCATCTGAGATGCTCCCGCGGTATTAAAGCCCCCTTCATTTTCACGGGCAGTTTTGGGCAGTTTCTAACTGTTGCATCTGTAGGTTCAATTCTCCTTCTGTTCTATCCAGAAGTCCTTGTGTTCTCTGATGTGTTGAAGAGTCTCAACACATGATTGCAAGGTGTTGACCTTCTCATCCAAGAGAGCCACCAGGTTGCACTTGCTGCAAGTGTAGTCAATGAAGTTTTCTGGCAAGAAAGCAAACATTGCACATATGTGACAGCCGACAACAACAAATTCTTCTTCATCCACCCCTGCAGTTATTTTTTTCACTGTTTTCAGACTGCAGTAATTCTTACTGATATGACTGGCTGCTGGCCCTCAGAGACACATTATCCAGCCAGGATGCTTAATACTTGGTGTATCGTTACCAAGCCTGACAGTTAGGCTTATTGGCTACTTATAGAAATGGAGCAGTGGATAGTAGGAGATAAGGCATCTAGAGGGTACTTACTTCAGATAAACTTTTACATAAATATATTTAAGATCGAATATTAGATGTAATTAAGATTTGGTTTGTTACAGAAAATATTGTCCATATGAAGCATAATGTAATAGTTAGGGAAGCAGTGTTGTTATTGCTTTTGTTTGTAAATAAAAAAACTGAGCACTTCAGAACTGTTGAAATAGAAAAGAATCACTGTTTTAAAACCACTTACTTTAAAATTAACTAAAATACCACCTTCTATGTCACAGGATGCCATGGCTTTTAACAAGTTCAATGTCCTGCATTGGCACATAGTAGATGACCAATCCTTTCCTTATCAAAGTATCACTTTTCCTGAACTTAGTGCCCAGGTAAGTAAGTGTCATTTGACTTCTTCTGGTAATTCTCTGCCTTAAAATTCTTCCTTAAAGTTTTGGGGGAACATTCCTCATTAAAAAAGTTACTGCTTGGAAGATATAGGCCAAGATTGTACATCATGGAGCCCTGGTGGCACAGTGGTTAAATGCTAGTACTGCAGCCACAAGGTTGTGAGTTTGATCCTGCTGGGCTCCAGGTTGACTCAGCCATCCATCTTTCCGCAGGTTGGTAAAATGAGTACCCAGCTTGTTGGGGGCAATTAGCTAACATATTGTAAACTGCTTAGAGAGCACTTAGCTGATAAGCAGTATAGAAATACACATGCTATTGCTATTGCTATCATATTGGTGGAGCTTAATTCTTTGGTCATTCCCTCTACTTGACTGTTTCTCTCCATACTTGATGAGGGCTGCTGGATGTGATTTCATCTTTCTGGCCACTGGATCAGCTGCAGAGATGCACACAGTCTCATTCCAGCTGTTCTCGATCACAGAGGACAGCAGGAACAGCCTTCATCCCCACCATAAGTCTGTTCCTTTGTACATCAGAACTTGAGCAGTTGGAATGAGTCCAGACATACCTCTACGTCCTATCGGTGGCCAGTAGACAGAACTCAACAGATGGCTCTGCAGATGGTGCCATCAGGAAAGATTTGGCTTTATGGTCTTTGTTTTCGTTATGATGACTTTTTGCAAGAAATGTGTTGGACTTCACAGCAGCTGGTAAGAACATATTTGCAAGGAGTGTCACAAAGATGATCAGAATGAGAAAAGGAAGGAATCAGTATGCCAAAGGGCAAGGGACAACAGACTCAACAATACAGTGGGAATTGGGCCAATAGCACAAGACCCCAACAGTGGGCAGAAAAAAAATCAGCTGTTCTTAGATATCTCTATACTAATCCACAGAACATGGGAAATAAGATGAATTAGAACTCCTCCCACTAGAATAAGCATTCCCGCTCCCATTCCCTTGCCTTTTGCCCAGGCAGGCTGCCTTCTTTCTACACACCCAAGCAAAAGGCAAGGGAATGGAAGTGAAAGGGTTAAGCAGAAAGTTTTGCTGGGCAATCAGAGTTCTAACATACAGTCAGTATCAGGAAGGCTAGAACAAAATCTGCTTGACGCAAGGTTCGCTTGGCTTGCCTAAATCTCCCGCTTATCAGCAATTCTCAGGGTGAGATGGAGAAGTGAAAATGTCAGAATGACTTGTGCTGCAATTGTTTATAGTTTATAGTATATAAGCACTGTGAAACCTTTGGGCAGGACTCTGGTTTTTGGAAGCTATTTCCACTAGGGTCCAGCCGGCAGAATAAACTCCTGATTTCCAACCCGAGAGTCTCCGAGTTTTGGGCTTGTCCACAACAGAAGGGGAAGGAAGGCAAGCGGATGCCTCACAAATAATCACATTTTCAAAAGTCAAACTCATGAATGTGGAGGGAGGACTGTAAATGCACACTTCCCTGAGGAGCACTGGATGGCGAGGTAAATTATTTTCCCCTGTTTCTTCCTGCCAGTTTAAGCCTGGAGTGGACTGAGCAGCAGCAGACTGGCCCAGGGAGGCAGACAAACATTTTCCCTTCTCTCTCTCATTCCCCTCTTTTCAAACCTATTACAAACACTCAAGCACCCCCTTCTTTTTTTGCCTTCTGCACCAGGAGAGGAGAGGAGACCAAGATGGGCAAAGGAGGGAGAGAGGAAAAAAGACAAAAAGTTGTAGTGGGGGTTAAAGGCACTTATGAATGGAAATGAAGAGGTGCGCTTGTGGTCTTTTATAGAGAGCTCCTTTAACCTTTTTTCCTCCCTCCCTTCTTTGCCTATCTGAGACTCTTCTTCTCCTGATGAAGAAGGCAAAAAAAGGGCATTTGAGCATTTCTGACAGCAGTCTAGACAGCTGTCCGCTGGAAGGGAGAGAAGGATAAGAGAGTGAAGAAGTCCAAATGATGACTGGCTCCATGGTCACTTAGCTGCTGAGCCTGTGTCCTCCCTGCAACAGAGCAGCCACATGACAAGCAACACACAGGCCAGTCTGCATGCCTCCTTTTACCTTGGTTCCTGGCAAGTTGTGGATTAGGAGACAGGCTGAGTAGCCTTTGAGCCTTTCACAGAAACCCTGTGAGTACATCACAGACCCCTGGGGGTCCATAGCCCCCAGGTGAGGAAACACTGACTTAGAGCATGGAAAACAAGTTGAGAACATTTGATTAAAAATTAAAGGGGAGGAAGAACAACAGTGTGCTCATTGTGGAGGTCTGCTATACACCTTGAGCCAGTCTGAAGAGTTGAATGATGCCTTCTTAGAACAAATGGCCAAACATTCAAAAAGGAGAAAGATAGTAGTAAAAGGAGACTTCAGCTATCCTGATGTTTGTTGGTAGTCCAACTCTGCCAACAATATAAGATCCAACAGATTCCTCACTTGCCTTGCTGACAGCTTATTGTCCACAATGTGGAGGATGCAACAAGGATATTGACTATTTTGGATTTAATTCTAACCAGCAGAGATGAACTGGCCAACAGAATGGAAGCAGTGGAATCTTTGGCTTAGTGTGACTATGTTTGCTGGAATTTGTTATACAGAGAAAAGGCAGAGCCAAACATAGTCAGACACACACTCTGGAGTTGTAGAAAGCTGATTTCAATAGGCTTAGGGTTATACCGGATGGAATCCCATAGTCAGAAGTGCTCAAAGGGAAGTGAGTTCATAATGCATGGAAGTTTCTTAAAAATTAGGTATTAAAGGTACAGTTGCAAAACAGTTCTAACAGGGAAGTAATATAGGAGAAGTATATTCACCCTAATCTGAAGAAATCAGAGTGGATATACAAAGAACTTTCAGATGAACGGAGATTTAAAAGAAATGCGTAAGAAATGAAGAAGGGAGAAACAACCAAAGAGAAAAAGAAATGAATAGCCAGTCCTTGTATGGAAAAAAGAAAGCTAAAGCTCAGAATGAGCTCACACTTTCTAGAGAGATTAAAACTAATAGAAAGGGGCCTCTTTTTTTTTACTGTGTTTGGGTCAAGAGGAGGAGCAAGGAAACGATAGGACCACAACATAGAGAACTTTGTGAAATACTAACAGGGGACAGAGAGAAGGTTGAAGTGTTGAATGCTTTCTTTTTCTCAGTCTTATCTCAAAAGGAAAATAGTGCTCTAACTGGTAAAAATAGAACAAATGACACAGTAAGGGGACTGAAACCCAGAATAGGTAAAGAGGTAGTATAGCAACACCCAGTTACTCTAAATTAATTCAGATCTTCAGGGACAGATGGATTGGATCCAAGAATACTAAAGAAATTTGCAGAGTCATTGTCAATCATCCTTGAAAATTCTTGGAGAGCAGGGGAGGCCCCAGCAGACTACAAGTGAGTGAATGTTGTCCCCATTTTCCAGAAGGGATAAAGGAGGATCAAGCAACTAGTGGCCAGTCAGTTTGACATCAGTACCAGTAAAGGTTTGGAACAGATAGTGAAACAGTCAGTTTGTGTACACATAGGAAGGAATGTTGTGATTACTAAGAGATGACATGGCTTTCTCAAAATCAATTTATGCTGAACTAATCGTCTCTCTCTCTCTCTTTTTAAATAGAGTTGCAAGCTGGGTGGAATTTGGGAATGCTATTGATACAGTATATCTTGATTTCAGTAAGGTTTTTGACAAAGTCTCCTAGGATATTCTTGCAGACAAATTGGTGAACTGTGAGCTAGATAGTGCTACTATTATGTGGATTTGTAATTGGTTGACACACTGAACCCAAAGAGTGCTCAACTGTGATTCCTCTTCATCTTAGAAAGAAGTGATTAGTGGGGTGTTCAGATTTCTTTCCTGAGCCAGGGTTGTTCAGTATCTTTATCAGTAATTTGAATGATGGAATAGAAAGCATGCTTATCCAATATGTAGATAACACCAAACTGGGAATGGTAGATGACACCAAATTTGAAATTCTAAGCTGTATCAACAGGAATATGGTGTCCAAATCAAGAGAAATAGTAGTCCCACTCTAGTCTGTTTTGGTCTGGAATACTGTTTCCAGTTCTGAGCACCATAGTTCAAAGAGGATATTTACAAGCTGGAACATGTTCAAAGTAGGGCAACTAAGATGATTAGAGATCTGGAAACCAAACTCTAAGAGGAAACTGAGTATGTTTAGCTAGGAGAAGAGAAGATTGAGAGGAAACATGGTAGCCATCTTTAAATAGCTAAAGGGATGTCATGTCAATGCAGATCTGCACAAGTTTTGTGCTAAACTTGTCTTTGAACTTTACATATTTCTTGATGTGAAATATATCAATATATGACTGCAATGCAAATGTTATCAGTGAAGAACTGCAAACTAAAAGAACGTGGCTGTAACACCAGAATACATTGCAGGTGGACCTTTTAGCATTTATTTAAGACTTTGTCTTTTTTTTTCTTCAGCTTTTTGAGGAAATCATAGTTACTGAAGTTCTTTAAGTATTACAGGCCCTTTTAAAACATACCTGTTTCCGGGGTCAGGCCAAGTCAAGAAGCAAACTGTGTTGGAAATAATGAATGTTCTTTGTTAAATACAAGCACACGATGTAAGCAACACACGCACACAGATAACTAAGGAAAATAAAGGTGTGAGTATGATAGCGGGATTTTCAGAGGGATAGTAGATTCAGGTGATACGAAACCTGTTCCTGAAGCCCGGAAAGAAGATAGAGAGTGATGCTGGGGTTCGATGTATCTCAACACGTGGAGCTGAGGGGAAGCTCACCAAGCAAAGTGGCAGCAAGGCGGTCTGGAACTCGGGAGCGATCCGAGGATGGTCTCAGAATCAGGGGTTTTTATAGGTAGAAATGTGACTGCAGGCTATGCCTTATTCAGTGAGAAAATGAGTTTCGGGACAAAGCTTTGGAAAGGTCAGTATTTAGCATGATGGGATCAGAGCCAAATTAACAATAGTGTAGCCAGTATGCAAACACAGAGTGCTTGCCATTTGAGTATTCAGCTTGCCAAGTTACCTGCTTGGGGCAGGGCGTCCTTTGTAAACAGCGTGCATACATAATGAGGGTGTTTGCAGAGAGGTCTCCCAAAGCAGTGATCTGGCTATTTCTGGCCTGCCTGGGTGGAGAATGGAATGTCCAGCAATTAGTGGCCAAGCCTAGTTCTGTGCTTGTCCAGGGGCCTCACAAACACGTGGAGAGGGGTGGTGGAAGAGAGCCAAATTATGATATCAAAATGTTATCTTTATGCTATCTCCAAGGAGGCCTAAACTGCAGTAACAAGTGCCTCCAATGTTTCACTCAATTTGCTGTGTGCAACAACTCTGTTTTTGTACAAGAGGAAGATAATGTGAGGAAAGGTTAGACATGACCTGTAGTCCAATAAAATATATATGATGCACATTGAGGTTTGCACCTGGGAATGACAGTGAATGATGCAATCTCATGTAACTCTTGCTGAGACAGTGTAATATGTAACCAGGGCAGAGGGTTGCATCATACACGGGAACATGCAAAGTTGGCTAGAGTTGTATCAGAAATGTATGTATATAAGGGAGCGTGTTCTAGCCAACTGTGCCCTCTCAATTGTCTGATAGAGTGGCCAGAGGCTATGTTGGATGCATATTTTCACTTGCTGTGGAATGCTGAAACTCCGTTGGAGTACTGTATATATGTATGTATCGTAACTGAAGAGTAAAAGCCTCCTGTTGGAAGATTAAAAAAAAAAAACATACCTGGTGACAACTTACAAAAAATATTTACAGACATTGTTCAGAAACCTTGGTGTTTTCCCTAGTAGTAACGCTTGGTCCAACTCTGCTGCAGCTTTATTTCAGATGACAAGAGTATAAGTTTATCTCCAGTAGATGGAATCCTTCACATCTGCACCACTTGCTGTTTGTAAAACCAAGACATGCATCGTGTATTTTGGCCCATAAGAGTAATGAATAGGGATTTGGAGGTTAAGTGTTGCAAGATCTTTAACTCTCCAGAGAGCTGTGGCTTTATGTATCTCTCTGCATGTGTCTCTCTGCATATCTCTCTGCATGTGTCAGCCAAAATTGTTAAGGAGGTTGTAATTGTTAGAAGTGTGACAGAATTGTTAGCACTGAAGAATCCAGAATATCTCACAGCAGATATCAGTAATAGAGCCAGTTAGTCTGAGTGACCTGAAGTGTCCTTCCTTTTTGACTCTACCCATCCTGACCTCTCTGTGCTGTAAACTGATACTCCTAGAGATGTTTCTCTGCCTCTTCTCTTCACCCCTCTCTCTTCCCAGCTCTTCCCAAGAATGCAACTAGAACTGGATAGTATCCTGAGTAACTTTCCTATCTGAGTTCCTATCATAAAGCCTCTTACTTTGTTCCTTTAAGCCATTGGTGTCTTTGCTCTTTAATCAGTATTAATGCTGCACGGCAGACACACACTCTCTATTGGTAATGATCGGTAAATCCCACAACATGTTTTGTGCACTGAAATTTTTCAAGTAATTATTTAGACTACAGCTCAGTTCTTGTGGACCATGAAACTCTGCTGTTAAATTTAATCCAGTACTGACACATGCAGAAATTTTCTTGGCATAGTATGAAACAACTGTTACATGTGGATATTTTCACAGGGGGCCTATTCATACAACCATGTTTACAGCCCCACTGATGTCCATCTGGTGATAGAGTATGCTCGGTTACGAGGAATTCGAGTCATCCCAGAGTTTGATACTCCAGGGCACACAGAGTCTTGGGGAAAAGGTAAGGTATTCTGAAGGTCACTGATAGTAAAATTTTTATAAAAACTCATTCAATAGCAAACATGAAAGAGAGAGCAAGATTAGTAGTTGCATTCGTATGCAGATGTGTTATGAAATATAATTTAAATCCAAACCAGCTTAGTTCCATTGCTCACAGTTTGCAGTTCATCACTGAACTGTTTATAGCTTAATTGTTTCATTTTTGTTTCTGCTAAATTTCTCCTGATGAGGTGCATGATATTACCTTTTCAGGAGTTGAGTTTCTTAATTTTGTCCTTACAAATCTGTCTTTGTACTCTGTTATTGATCACTGGCTTTTTCCTCCTGTTATTTCCTAACAATGATAAAGTCTGTCACATATAAAATAGTATGATTCCTTTATTGTTTGAAACTTTGGAGAGCTGCTGCTGGACAGTGTGAACAGTACTGAGCTAGAATAATCTGACTTTATGTAAAGCAGGTTCTTGTGTTGCTAGCACAGACATCATTTCTGCCAATGACAGTCAGTGGTTAATACTTAGGAGACTCATTGAAATGGAAACAAATCTGCAGTAGCCTTGAATGTAGAATAGAACAAAAAGTGCTGATCTCTGGAATAAAAAATGGAGTCAAACCTCCTGTGAGTCACAATTTTCCGAGTCTGATATTCTGCAGAGGTGTTAATTCATCCTCAGTGTCCAAATGTTAAAAGAGCATGAAAAATGTTACTTTGTGTTTTGCACTGCATTAAAAAACATCATTAAGTTATTTGAGTTGTTTTTAAAAAGACTAGGAGACATACAAGTTTTTATTCTGTAAAATAGCAAAGATGCATCTTCTAAAGATACTATTTTTGTGTGTTTTATTTAAGGGCAAAAAGATGTCCTCACACCATGCTACAATGGAGAACATCCCAGTGGCATTTATGGACCTATAAACCCCATTTTGAACACAACTTATGATTTCATGTTGAAATTTTTCAAAGAAGTTGGAATGGTATTTCCTGATGAATACATCCACTTAGGAGGAGATGAGGTGGACTTCACGTGTTGGTACAGTGTGGTATTAAATTTCTAAATAGACAATAAATGTGAAATCTAATTGGAAACTAGCAAAAATAGGTAGTTGTCTAGGGCAGAATCCATGTAGATCCTGGCTTTTTCTTCCTGGCTTTAGCTGGGTTTTTTTTTTACTGTGTGAAAGGTCATGTTTCTTTGCATTTGTTGTGGTTTGTCAGAATGGAAAGTCGCTTTCACAGTGTATATGCTGGGAAGAGATTTGCTCTGAAGCTCTGCTTGCATGTAGGAGTGAGTATGATGTTTTGTATCATAGCAATTTTTCTGATTTATTTAACTTGGGACTGAGATGCCTTAGACAAGTCTGTGGATGAACCTAGGATATATGTGCTTAATTTTACAGCTACGGCATCCATGTTAAATTACTGTCCAGCCTCTGTTTGAATAGCTGTACTGACGTAGAAGTCATAACTTCTTGAGACAGTTAGGAAGGTTCTTCTGAAGTTTGGCTGAAGTCCTGCAATTTTCATCCATTGATTCTAGTTGTGCCCTGTGGAGCGATAGAGAACAGAGGACTCCATCATCTGTACAACAGATATTTAAAGACAGTTGTTGTTGTATGCCTTCAGATCATTTCTGACTTATGATGACCCTAAGGTGAACCCATCATAGGATTTTCTGGGGTTGAGAGTGTGTGATGCGCCCGGGATCACCCAGTGGGTTTCTGTGGCTGAGAAGGGAATTGAATGCTAGTCTCCAGGGTCATAGTCCAAATCTCAAGCCACTACACCACAGTCTAATATCTTATTGTAATCTTTTCTGCAGGCCGAATATTCCCTGTTCCTTCAGCTGTTCCTCATATAACTTGATTTCTAGGCTCCTTTTCAAGGTGCATTATATTTTGTCATGCTCCTTCTTAAAAGGTGATACTATTTTCAATTCCCAATTATTTAATGAAGGGAGGGTCTTTTGTTTCCAATTTTGACCTATTAACATTGTAGCTGTGGCCGACATATAAAATATGGATTTCCCTGCTTTTTTCTCTAAATCTTCTTTCATCATTGATAGCAGATAAAGTTCAGGAGACATTTCAAAGTGAAATCCTAAATTTTTTTCTATTTGAGTATGTATTCCAAATTTTTTTTAACTTTTTTACATAACCACCACTAGTGGTAAAATGTGCCTATCTCAGTGTTGCATTTCTCAGTGTTGCATTTCCAACATTTATTTGAACAATTCGAGTATATCTTTGATAATCATTCAGGTGTGAGATACCATCTATAAATCATCTTGTATATATTTTCTCTAATGTCCTGGCATGCTGTATATTGCATCCTTTTATTCCAAGTTTTTTCCCACTGATCAAGCAGAATCGAGTAGGAAAGGTTTTGTGCCCATTTTACCATTGAGGTTTCAATTTGTCCTTCCTCTGTGTCCCATTTCAGTAGAGTTTTGTAAATATGTGAGATATATTTGGTTTTTTTCTGTAGACAAAAATTGTTGTTAGGTCTTCTTCTTTTACTTGGTATCCATTCAAATTTCAATCAATCTTTAACTTTTCTTTTAGTTGTCTATAAAGAAGCCAATGACAATTAATTCCATTTTCATTTAATGCTTGTTGCGACCTAATTCTTATTTGATCATTTTGAACTTCAACCAAATCTTCGTATTTAATCCATCTATTAAACAAAACATTTTCTTTTTTGTAATATGTTTCATGGGGGAGAAATCCATCGAGGCGTTTTCAAACAGCTTCTTAAAAAGTACTTTCTCCATACATTCAATAAAGCCTTTCTTACATAGTGACTGTTAAATTTTTTGTTAGGCTTTGCCTTATTAAACTGCAGATAATAATGCCACCCTGACCACCCTTCCAGATTTAACAATTTCATTTTATCAAGCTTAATCCAAGTTCTTATCCAGATCAGACAGCATGCATGATATGATGCAAATGGATAGGTTTACATATATATTGAAAGGAGCTAATACAGAAAAATTTGTCAAAGATTGGGAAAGAGTAGTAGCGCATTTCAGAAATCAATGGTTGGATATTAAGCTGGTTAATACTGATTTTTAAAATTGTGGTGGTAATACGCAGGGATATGTAATGTATTATATGATTGACAGACACTTTAATTACTATTTGGAAATTTTACTACCTCTCATCCAGGGGGAAGCCAGGATGGATGGATAAATGTATGTGTGTATATATAATTGTTGTTATATATGAATATGATTTTGTATAAGCTATACAAAAGTAAACGTTATTTGTCTGTTTTATCATTAATAAATTTTATTGTTAAAAAAAAAGGTGATATTAGTATCCAGAACTGGATGCAGTACTCCAGGTCTTGTCTGACCAGCACAGAACAGAGAAGAACTATTTCAAGGGTATAGGATACTGTTTATTCTTTATTTTGCATTATGCCCTGGTCAGTCCATGTCTTCTTTCAGGATTCCGTGTTTATAATGGAGGCAACTGGTGAGCTCTGCATAAATGTATGTTGAAATGTTGAGAGTTTAAGCTTTGCAGTATACCAGACTCTGTGCATCTTGTTAATATTTCTCTAACGTGTGGTAGGTATAGTTCCTTGGTAGGAAATATAATGTTCTTTGTTTTTTTTTCATAGGAAGTCCAATCCTAATGTGACAGAGTTCATGAAGAAACAGGGGTTTTGGTTTAGTTATTCTAAACTGGAATCTTATTATATTGAGAAGTGAGTTTTTTTTTCCTTTTGAGTAAGTCCACTTATTGTGTTCTTGCTATTATCTTCAAATGTCCATAGTACTATTGTCAGCAGTACATTTTGGTAGGTTTGGCATTTGACTTATAATTTTACAAGCATGATGTTAATGCTTTCTCAGTACCACAAAAAATCTCATTCTGTTCTTAGCACAAACAAAACCTGAAAACGACAGTCTAATAAGGAATTTGGAATTAATTATTTTGTGGACTTGTAGCCAGATCACGCAGCAAGAAAGTCAGATACGTCAGTTAATATTTTTGTTCCATGTTTTTTTGTTTGT
Organism: Ctenosaura bakeri; assembly: GCA_948474755.1. Lineage (NCBI taxonomy): Eukaryota > Metazoa > Chordata > Lepidosauria > Squamata > Iguanidae > Ctenosaura > Ctenosaura bakeri. Next base: position 88,878 of record CAOLHI010003936.1, on the reverse strand, counting down.
TTCTATAACATGTTTTGCCAAAAACATAGTGGCTGGAAAAGCAGTGATATTCTTTAAAACATGCAAAGGAATATCTACCAAAGTCTCCAGTGTTCAGAAAGTGAAAAATCTGAGAAAGTTCCTCGTCTTAAGCTGTAAATAAGTAAATAAACACTGAAGGTGGAAGTACAGTTCTCCCCCACATTTGCAGGTTTAATTATTTGCGGTACCTGGTGGCCTCCCCCCCCCCACAGTTGCCAGCGATTGCGCTGGCAGCAGTCAAGAGAGTGAAAGAGAGAGAAGATCTCCCCCTCAGGCTCTCCTGCCTCCACTGCCGGTCTCATTGTGTGGATGGGGGCGGCAAGAAAGCCAAATGGGGAAGATCTTTCCCCGCCGTCTGTCTCCCATGTTGCCCTCACCGGCGCAATCATGTGGTGAGAAAGCCAAGCAAGGAAGATCTTTCCCACTGGCTTTCTTCCACCCCCTCACCTGTGTGATCGCAATTGCACAGGTGGGGGCAACAATAAAGGCAAGTGGGGAAGATCTTTCCCTACCAGATCTCTCCCATGCCCCCAGAAAGCCCAATGAGGAAAATCTTTCCCACTGGTTCTCTCCCGCCCCCACCACCCGTGTGATCGTGCAAGCGTGGACAGCGAGAAAGCTAAGCGGGGAAGATCTTTCCCGCTGGCTGTCCTCCATGTTCCCTTACCCACATGATTGTGTGGGCGAGGACCTGCGGTTATTCGTGTTTTTTTCATTTTCCAGGGGTTTCCCTATCCCCGATGAATGTGGAGGGCCTACTGCACTCTGTGCATTAGGTAGTTGTGTAATGTAGGGTGAGAGGTGATTCTTTCTTTCTTTCTTTCTTTCTACAGTGCCATCACTGTGTATGGTGCTTTACAAGAAATAGATCAAGAAAACACAGTTCCCTGTCCTCAGGCTTACAATCTAAAAACACAGCACATAAGGAAAGGGGAAATCAGTGTGTGTGGGGGGGGAATTAATTCCAGTAGATACTGCTGCTTCGTCTCTGACTTCATGGCCGGGGCAATGGCAGTTGGATATAACTGACAACTTGAGAAGGGGAATATCACTGCCACTATAGGAACATAAGAAGCTGTCTTCTCCTGGGTCAGACAGTTGGTCCATCGAGACTAGTATTGTCAACTCTGAAAGACAGCAGTTCTCTAGGGTTTCAGACAGACTTTTTCCCCCAGCCCTACCTAGAGATAACCCTGGTGGCGCAGTGGTTAAATGCTAGTACTGCAGCCACAAGGTTGTGAGTTCGATCCTGCCAGGCTCCAAGGTTGACTCAACCTTCCATCCTTCTGCAGGTCGGTAAAATGAGTACCCAGCTTGTTGGGGGCAGTTAGCTAAAAATACATTGTAAACCGCTTAGATAACACTCAGTTGATAAGTGGTATAGAAATAAATGCTATTGCTATAACCTCGTAATCTTCCATTCAAGTATTAAACAGGCTCTACCCTGAAAATCAGATGAGATTGCTGTATTCAAGTTGGTGTGGCAGCCAAAGAGTACTAGCAAATTGCTTTTCTTAAAATAGAAGTTAAGTTGTCTTTCAGGTTATCATCATGTTTGGGAAATATTATAACAACAGAAAGACAGCTTCTGTAGTCTAGCATCTTAGCCATATGCTAGTCCCTGATTATCTCTCAAACCTTCCGTCTGCAGGAAGGGGCATGGACTATGTGAAAAAGTATCATTGGCTGAAGATATGGTATTACCTCCTTCCCCAGTGCATCTTTAATACCTTTTTACCATAGCTGGTTTATTGCTTTAAGCTTCTTTGGGATCCAGTCTTACTAAAATATGGGATTATAAATGTGAAAAATGAATTACAGGAATGTTAACACTTTTTCTGATTCATTTATCCTAGAATATTGGAGATTACATCTTCTGTTAATAAGAAGGCCATAGTTTGGCAGGAAGTCTTTGATAATGGAGTAGAGGTAAGGTCTGAGAACCGTTTTCTTCTGTTCTGTAATTACCTAGATAGGATTTTCTTGTGCCAGAGTCATAGAAAAGACTTATATAGAACCACTTACGTGCATTAGAAGCAAATATACCTGTTTGTCTGCAAAATCTAACCCATAATGTCACTGTTCTATGCAGAGTTTGGCAGCTATGGTTTGCTATGGCACTCTTGTGGTGTAGCTCCAGGGACACACACTCCAGAAATTCTACCACTGCACTTCCAGGGGTTTCCCAGAGCACAGTTTGAATAGCGACGAAGGCATGTAGGACACACAGGACTTAAAGTTTACTTAAAATCAGATTAAAAGGGCCAGCTGCAACCCCATCAGGCTCAAGAGGGAGAAGCCCTTAGGACAGAAAGGGAGGGACTGTATGTTTGGTTGTTAGATAGCTTGATGAATTTTAACATTTTGGATTGCAAACTTGCAAATCATAATGGTAAGTCTTTCTAGGCTAGGATGAGCAACTATGCAAATAGTGAGCCAGTGTTGCAGACACTCACAGGCTGCACCCACATACCCAGGTGCACCGGGAGTGACATGTGATCACTTCTGGTTGGCATTTTGGTCTGTTATATGGCCCCCCAAAGCAGGCATTTTGTGGGGGAAGTGGGGGTTCTGGGAAATGTGAGAAAGTAGACTGCATTGTTCTTATGTGATTTTGGGTAATTGTAGGGGAAAAGCACACTGAAATTTTTAAAAAATAATTGGAGAGTCAGGGGACTGGCTCGGTTAAGTAGGATTCAGAGGCCCCTAGCGGCTCAGGGGCCACAGTTTCCCCACCTCTGTGCAGAGAAACAATATATTAATTGTTGAAGGAGCTTGTATTTTTGTGGTATAAAATTAATATTTGTGTGATGTGTTAATAACTTTTATACTCTGAGTAACACAATAATGACCCCTGGCTTTAAAAAAAAGTTACTATTCTTGTTGCAAGTTCTGGCTGTTTTTTTTTTTCAAATGTACATTATTATGTGGAAAAGGACTGCAGTCTAATCCCATCATTTTTAAAAACCTGTCTTATTAACATGTTAATTTCTGAAACTGCATCTGCATGTAGCTGTTATCAGCTAGAAAGTAAATCCTAGAATATCAAAGCAACCTCTAAAAGTGTGGAGAGCAGCATCCAATGTGGTGCAGGTTGGACTTTCTCCCTCTTCTGTCCCCTCTTTGTATATCCTTCCCCCCATCCCTATATTTTGTGTGTACATGGGAAAGGGAGGAGAATAATTTCTCTTCTGATTCCACTGATGGAACCAGTTCCATTAGTGCAAAGGACATCCTTGGATTCCACTTAATACATTTGATCCAGCATGTGTCTTGTCTGGAAGGAAGAGCTTTTGGGGAGGGGATTTGGTGGACATCTCTCACAGCACCAGAACTGGTACCATTCACCAAGTCCCTCTGATCCTCTGAATAACATTTTCTGAAGGCTGGATCAGCTGAAGGCAGACCCTTCCCCCGGCCGGCAAATGGTTCATTTGCAGCTGCTTCCTCTTTTCCATCCAGGTTGACCACCAGCTGGGGAGATAGCCAGGCAAAATGGTAGTGAGAATATTGGGTTGAGTCAAATGCCCAAGACTGAGCAACTCAGGGTTAGTGGTGGGGCTGAGGAAAGTAGCAGAGAAAGCCCCCTTAGCTACATACAAAAAAAGAGGGGGGCAAGAAAAACTTGAGCTGCTTCTGCCCACACAACTCTTTCTGAGCCTAGATATTTGCTAGCATGATCAGGGGACAAGCCAGAGAAATCCCTTCTAGCAGGGAAGACAAATCTTTCCAAGAAAAGTCAGGGCATTGCTCATCTGTTTAGGCTGTGCACAGCATCTGAACAGATGAAATGCACTTAAGGCATATGTCACCTGCATCTCTACACAACTGTTTCTTCTTTCCTCTGACATGTTCCTTACTTTTTATGTATTTACATACTTATTATTATTTCAATGTCTTGTTTCTTATTTCCTATCTCTTGGTGTCACTCTTATTTCATCCCTCACTTTGATAAAACATTCCGATGTGGCTTAAATCACTTCTATAAAACATTCCGATGTGTCACTCTGCTAAACTCTTGGATCCTCATTGTCCCTTCTCATTTTCTTTTTTGAAATATTTTTGGGCACTTCTGAAAGCCTTTGACTTCCCCTGAAGTTGAGATACCCCATAAGCAGTGCCATTTTAGCTGTCTAAAGATCAGCATTGATACCTGAATATACTTAATAGAAGGAATAACACCAGCTTGAGCAGGTGAACCTAAAGAAAGCATTTGTGATTGGATAATTGGATAATTCTTCCTAGTGAATGTAGCATCAATCTATTGAGGAATCCCTATGAGAATCAGCAGAGTTGACATTGGTTTCTCACTCGTTATGCATATGAATGGTGAAGAACAGTCACTGTGAATCTCTGATATTGCCATTTCTCCCTACACAATTCAGATTACTTGACTTCTGGAACATGAGAAACTTATATGTTGCGGAGAGAGACAATCAGAGATACACAAAGTCATATCCTTGTAATAGTTTGATATGTCATCTGTTTGGTTAACGTATGCATTGGAGGATATGCTGGCAGGAAAACAAGGCTGTCTTGAGCTTGAAGAGGGTGGAATGTCTGCATTCTAATCATCCATGTGTTTTGATCTTTCAGCTAGAGCCAGACACAGTAATTGAAGTGTGGATACCAAGACTGTATCAAGAAGAACTGAGAAGAGTAACAAAAGAAGGGCATCCTGCAATCCTAGCAGCACCTTGGTATCTAGACCTCATTAGTTATGGCCAGGACTGGAAGAAATACTACAGTGTGGAACCACTGAACTTCCTGGGTATGTTGGAATTTTGCAATTGCCTATTTTTGTGTGTTTAATACAGTCAAAGTTGGACATATTTAAAAGTCCCATTGGTTGCAATGAAAGCAAGTTTAAAATTTAAATTAACAATTTGCACATGTATCCACTTAGCCACCCCCCTTTTCATCCACATTAACTCTCTAGTTTGTCAGTAAGATCATATTTTTGTATACCTTAACCAGGTAAGAAAAGTTGTTCTGTGGAACAACTTGATTGCAGGAAACTTTTCTTATTATTATGTTCCTAAAAAAAGAAAATAGTATTTGCAGTTCTAGGAATAATGTGAAACTACAGCAACAACTCTTATTTGATCCTAAGTTTTTTTGTGCTAGTCCATTGGAATAGTCATCAGACAGTAGGTTGTGACCAACTGACATTATTATGAATAGTGATACAGTAATCTAATTCAGCTTGACTATTCCCATACTCAAACTGAGAGTTTTTCATCCATGACACATAATGGAATAGAAGCATTGGGCAGGTTATATCAGGAACATGAAATGACGTTGTTGTTGTTGTTCTCTTATTAAACACAGGATGCAAAACTCAGAAAGACTTGGTGCTTGGTGGAGAAGCCTGTCTGTGGGGAGAATATGTGGATGCAACTAACTTCATGCCTAGACTCTGGTACAGCTCATCTCTTTTTAACCACCACAAATGTATCAAATGGTCCTGATCAAATGTACTGATGCTGATGTTTAGCCTTAATTCACAAAAACTTCCATCAGAATTTAAGCACTTTACTTTCCAAATGATTCCTCTTTTCCTATTTTATTCTGTTTGAACGTTCATAAAAAGTGTCGAGGGGTGTGGTGAGCTAAAGCCACTACCTGGTTGGCAAACCCCCTGATGACAACTGTATGCCACTTAGCTGTTTGTTAATCCCAACTACAGTAGAGCTGCTGAACCAGTGGAACTTACTATTGATTCCCTGAGTTCCCATTAGCTGCAGTCCTGTATGGTTCAGCATAGCATAGGCTCACATGCAGACATATTGTTGGTTGAGCCATATACTACCCTTACTGCACGGCCTTTGAAGCCCCCTTGCATGGAAGCAGGCAGGATTGCAGAGTGTCTTACTTTGTCCCCGTAGCCAGAGACAAAATTATTATAGCAGCACCAAAAGCCCTGGAGGACCCCAGCAGATGTCAGTGCTGATTTTATCATTTTGCTGAATGGTCATATGGGGGACTTCAGAGGTTTTCAGTAAGTCTATAGATAGCTTTGGCTCCTGCAGAGCAAGAAAGGAAATACCAGCTCCCTTCAATGCTCTGCAACACCTAAAAATGAAATCTGCACATGTAAAGGAAACTTATGCATGCAGATGTCTCTAATATGATGCATGGATTCTGTTCTGTTTTGGACCAACAGCTGGATTTAGGCCATGGCCCACAGTTAAGATATAGGGAAAATCCAGACTGCTAGCCACATGTAGCCCCTTTGCCAATCTGCTTTCTTCTTGGGGCTTCATAGAAAAGCAAGCTTCAATTCATGTTATTTCATGTGAGGCCACAGATTCAGTTTTAGTAGCTGGGTACAAAAAATTAATACCTTATATTGTAAAATGCTCTGAACCAAAGGTGGGCAAATGCACAGGGGCCATTTTACCTCCCAGTACCTCCCACACTAGAAATTTCAGCATGCTCAAGTGATGTGATGTCACCTCTGGCTGCCATTTTGGCTGATTTTCAGGTTCTGTTTGTGCGTGTATGTTCTGGGGAAGTTTGGGGAACTTTGCAATGTTAGAGGAAGAAAAACACTATGTTTTAAGGCAGGTTTGGCCTGTTTTGGGACAAAAATTTGCCTGAAAAGCAGCTCCCAAATTTTTTAAAAGATGTGGGGAGCTGAGGGCTGGAGAGGTCTTCTGAGGCATCTCAGAGGCTGCACTTTGTTCACCCCAGTTTAAAACCAAATTATTTTCACATTTAAAAAAAATAAAGGATTTAACCTATTGTTACTCCAGGCCTCGGGCATCTGCTATCGGGGAGAGACTGTGGAGCAGTAAAAATGTAACCAACATTGAAGATGCTTATAGCAGACTTAGTGAACATCGTTGTCGCATGCTTAGGTAAGAAACTGAGCATGTTAGATTGTAATCTTGTACCAGCTAACTTGGAATAAGTCCCAGTCAACTCAGCAAGTTTTCATTTGGAGGAGACATTTTCTTCTATAGAGTTCAAAACAATTAACCTAGTTTCACTTCTTCCACTGTTCCATTCTTCTTAGGTCATATATGCAGAAGCAGAAAAACTGTGAGTTAGCTACCCCATCCTTTCCTGTAACAAAACCATTTCAGAAGACCTACTTCCATATTTTAAACCCTAACATACCTTATTAACCTAGACACAGGCTGAGATCTTGCACCAGGGAATGTATGTGTATTGTGTAGCTGCATCTCTTGATACTACTACCCCTCCCAAACCCATCTTGTGAGCATTGCAGCCCTCCAACACAGACATTTGTGTGTTGTCAAAGGGCAGAGGTGTCAGTGGGGACATGTCCAGCTATTTTCCTGTACCTGGATATGATGTGACAGGCACCAGCAGGTGTCCTCAGGAGATCCCTGCAATGACATGCTTGTAGTGCATCCAGTTACAGAAAAAATAGCAGGACACATATTCCCGCTCCCTCTACTGTAACAACACAGAAATGACCATGACGGAGGAGCTGTGCTGCTTACAAGGTGGGTTTGGGGGATATTTTGGATACTGCATGGCTGCATGGCTTCTACAGTGAGCTAGAAAGTAAGTTGCAGTCATATACATCTGACTTCATTATAATTCACCAACAGGATGTCAGCCTTTGCTCTAGAAAAACCAGTCAACATTCCTAGTATATACTGTAACTTTCAGTTCATACAGTTGAACTACCAGTTCTCTGCACAGTTTAAACAGATGGCCTCTTTGTCAAATAATACTAATAAAAAAGCCAAAACTGCTGGCAGAAAATCAGGTACCAGAGGAGTGTACTCTCCTATCAGCCTCTATATAGTTTCATTTAAAATGTAGCTGAGTTTAGGATATAGTAGCCCAGGTGCTTGTGACTGGTAGGGCAGTCTCTGTCTTGTCTGTCTGGTCAACATTCACTTGTTACTTGAACTTGTTTTGGTGCTAATTAAGCTTCTCAATCCATCTACATCATAACTTTATTGGTTCCTAAACATTAGCAAAGGAAATGTAAGAAAACGTTTATTCTTAAGGACCTTTTCAGGAGCCTTTCTCTGGAGGACCATGAAGGAAAGGTCCTTTTTTCCAGCAAGGAAGCCTGAGTATAGGATGCACCCCACGGAGAAGCTCCTAGTGTTTAATTTGTAATCTTCTCAGAAACATGTGAAGAACTTCATAATATTCCAGGCCTTATTGTTTTAGTGCTTAATGTTTTACACTATTGTTTTCTGTTGCTGAATTTATGTTGATATTAGTTTATTCTAATCCTGTGAGATTTTGTGTGTTTTATTTTTATGCTTCATGTTTTTTAACGCCTGAGAATTTTTTGTTGATAGATGGTACAGTCATGGTAAGTAAACATAAGCCTCCTATGTCTCATTTGCCCTCCCTAAAATTTTTCATTCCCTCCCACTCCTTTTTTTAAAAAAGCAGTGCAGTTTGGACACCTATGGTATAAGATAGAGTTAAGCCACACGCTAGATAAAACCTAAATAAAAACAGGCTTTATTTAGGTCTTAGCGCCATAGTTACAATTCATGGCTTACCTAGCATTCTTATTTTGTTATTGGATGTCCAGAAGCAAAGTCACTGGATCTTATTTCACAAAACAGTTTAGTAAGATTAATAACCATTTGATACTAAATATTTAAATTTTTAAAATACTGTATATTTACATTTATATTTAAGCCATTTAATGCTAAATATTTGAGACTGATTTATTCACACTCTTCTCTTCTCCATAGGCGTGGAATAGCAGCACAGCCTTTGTTTGTTGGCTACTGCAGCCATGAAGCAAGAGACTCCTAGCAGTCCTAGGACAGAAGGATACCCATTGTGCCTTTCTGTGAGGGAAACCTGCCACTTTCTTTGTTAAAAAATGGCACTGAAGTACTGTAATTTTGAAATTCTGGAATTCTACACATAGGCAATTTTCATTCCTTTGAGATGTTTCAAAATAAATTTTGCTGAGTTTTTTTTAATAGAGAAATTAAAATCAATAGTTTTTTAAAAATGAATGTGACAGAGATTCCTGATGAGCCAGGGCACTCATTTTCATTTCAATAAAACAAAAATGGAAAACATTTATTTTGTGCCTGAAGTATGGCAAATTACAAACATATCAACCCTCTTCTGATCTGGCCAGTTATATTCTAATTTGTTAAGACATCAAGGCAGTGAAGAAAGGGGGGCTGTCCTATAGGAGAAAGCCACAAGCCAATTCCATGATAGTCTTTTCCTTCAATGTAGATCTAAGTGGGTAAAATAGTGATTGTTCATTATGTTTTTGGTTTTCCCCAGTAATGGAATAATCTGTCTTCATCACAAGATTTAGAACTGGCACACATTTTGTAAAATGGGAATAACTATACATTTCAAAGCATGCCTCTGAGCATGATACATGAACACATGCAAATCAGGACATAGAAACTGCCTCCCCTCAGAAATGAAAAAAGTCCTTGTTCATCCAAGAGTGTTATGCCAATCCACTCCTCTTATTAAGCAGAGCCATTTGTTCAGGGGGGCTCATTGCTTGGTAGCTTGCCAGTTCCAGTGTAAATGTAGCAGTGCCTGAGGTCAAGGATCGCAAATGTGTTGAATACCCCTAGGACAGAACCAGAATATTAAGTTAGCAATACATCACTAGATGTACCCTGTCAAGTTACACAAGTTTAACTTTCATATGAAGGCAACTACTGTGAACACATTCAGGCAGTAAGAATGAATTCTACAAGAATCATGAAGTACTTTTGAATCACTAGGAGGAGAGAGCCTAATTCAGTGGCAAAACACATGCAGTCAGTCTGTGGGACAGATTACTTTTCAGAATGCTTCCACCAATTCATCTGCACAGGACTAAGCTAAAATGGCCTTCATACACTGGAGCTACAAATGTGAAGAGGTTTAACAAGCAGTTGCTTCTTGGCTTTCTTTCATGCTTGCCACTGAGGTTAACAGTACAACAGCAGAATCAGCAGAAGGAATATGCTGGCTGGATCAGATGATGACATTGTACAGGAGAGCAGGTGACAACACAAAGTTTTGCCCTTTTGGGGAATGCTTAGATAAGGCCACTGAGGTTAACAGTACAACAGCAGAATCAGCAGAAGGAATATGCTGGCTGGATCAGATGATGACATTGTACAGGAGAGCAGGTGACAACACAAAGTTTTGCCCTTTTGGGGAATGCTTAGATAAGGCTTTGGTTTCTGAGCTGCTACAAGTGCAAATGAGGCTTATTTAAGAAGTCTGCTGTTGCAGGTGAGCACATGCATTCTTCCTATTTAAGAAGCATAGCTGAGCTGGGATCTAGTAGTAAAGCGTCTACCCAATGGTCTGAGGATGTTTTACCTACCATGTTCTATAATGAAAATTCAAGGTAAGCTGGCATTCAATTTCTGTAATGGAGCTAGGGGTCTTTATGCTTTAACAGCATCTTCAGAAATTATAGTTTCCTCAGTTTTCCATATTTCTTAATCTAAGCCAGAGCAGTTAAGAGCTCCCATTTGTAAAGTCAGAACAAGATAAATATGCAGCTTGTTTTTAGTAACTTAAAACACACACCATCATTTCTGCTAGTGGAACAGATGCAATGACAAGTTTGTTATCATGGCGACTCTGAATCTCTTGAATGCTGCCTCTTCTCTGTGCAAGGTCAGCAAGTACTGCACCAAGGTGGTCTTCCCCCACTGTTACTTCCATGTTCATGAGAGGTTCCAGCACTTGTTTATCAGCCTTCTTTAAAGCCTAACAAGCCAAGTTTCAAAAAGCAGATTTAAAAGGAAGATGGGTGGATAGACAACATAAAATAGCTTATAATTACAGCCTTGCCTTTTTTGTGTGTGTGCCTGTTAAAACACAAATCATCTTTCAAAGCAAACAAACCAAGCACTAGAACACCAACAAAAGTAAAACAAATAAGAAGTACTGAATATACGTCTTAAGTGGTTGTATTATAACCCAGAAGATTATAAAGTATAGCCACCATAATACTAAATCCACTGAAAGTGGCAGCTTTCATATAAGCAGCATTTTGTGTGTGTGCATACTTTATGTGCCATCAAGTCAATCCCAACTTATAGAGACCCTATCAATTAGTGATGATATTGTTTACTGCACTTATTGTTTACTGCACTTCTCAGCTTTTGCAAGCTTAAGGGCCATAACTTCTCTTACTGAATCAATCCACCTTTTGTGCAATCTTCCTCTTTTCAAAATATCTTCATGCTTCCCCAACTTTTCTAATATGTCCTGTTTTTTAATGATTTGTCCAAAGTACAGTGATTTAGCCATTCACAGCTTCTAGTGAAAATTTAGGCTTGATTTACTCTAAAACCCATATATTTGTCTTTCTGGCAGTACATGGTATATGTAAAACCCCTCCAATATATTAGCTATATTTTCTTATTACTGCACAGAAGATAACACTTGTAAACCACTTCTCAGTGTTTCATACATCAAACTCTATGGATAGAAAATCCGAAATGCACCAAGAGGTATTAATGAAAGATGGGAGAACACCACCCAGGTTAAAAAGTGAACAGAACTGGGGATTAATAAAACTAACCTATTAGTACAAATAGCCTTGAAAATATTATTTCACTCTTAATACCTTTTGCACGCAACGAGAAACACAAGCAGAAACCATTGTCAGCGATGCATCAGAATTTGTAGCCACTGCATGTACTGTCACTACTACATCTTGAACTGGGAACCCCAGAAGTGGTCCTAAAATATGAAATTCAAATCATTTCAACACAGGATTAACTTTTCAAATTAAGATGTGATTTTAGAGATTTCAAGCACAGTTGGTCTCCTCATTGTTAGTGACACTGTCATTAAAGACACACACAAAATACTGCAGCAACTCCCCTTAATCAGCCAAGGACCGTTTATCCCAAAATTTTTATCTAAAATCAGATCTGTCATATTGTTGTAGCCTATAGGAGGCATCATTTGAGACAATGGCCAAGACAGCTACAGTGACAAACCATGACAACATAAGAACAAACATGGGGGGGAGGGGAAGCAAACTTAGTTTTAGAAGTATTCTTTAGAAATTGTATCATTTAGACAAATGATACAAAGAAAAACTATAATTCTCATGAAGGAATTCACACATAGTGGATTATACCCACCAATACCCAGAAAAAGGCAAGAAAGTATGTCAGCACTTAATACTGTTCGGTTGACAGGGTTTGCTTAGATTCATTCAGTTTCTTTCCTGCCTGTGCTCAGAACAGAGCCTTTCTAAGCAGCTGTATCACCTCCTGTTATTTCTTGGATGCTTCTTTAATTCCACTTTTGTCTCAATTGTTTTTCTTTTCACTGTTTATCTCATTTTTAAAAAACGTTTTGCTGCCTTTCTTCCTCTGTTTTCCCATGGAAACAGTTCTGTTCTCCGCACAGTATAGGAATTTCCAGTCTGTTTTGTGACAACAGTGGAAATAGTTTAATCAGGATTTCACTTTATTGCTTACTTAAGTGGTTTAAGTGCTTGATGAGAGCCACACAAATGGATTATAGCTCTTTCACACAGAAAAGGTTTCAGGTTTACTCCTTAGCATGTTCAGTTAAAGAGAGAAAGCCAGGACATGAAAGTGAAAAACAAAGAAGAAGAACACTATCCTCAAAGGACCATCTTCTTTTGTTCCCAGCAGAGTATCCACACGGCGTTTACCGATACTAATCTAACAAAGAATGCGTATTTTCAGTACTAACAGGATTTATGGGCTGAACTAGAAAAAGCAGTTTCTCTTTGTCAAGGATACTTCATTAGGTGGACCCTATCTTTCCCATGAATTTACTTTGTCATTTCCATGGAGGATTTCCTGGAATACAACTTAAAGGAAGTTTTGGCAGGAATGCCAATCCAGAACCATGGCATCTTCTGTATCAGGGGCCAACAACTGTAGTCCCCCAAGCTTCTTTGACTCAGAGCTTCTACCAGCCCCAGCAAACATAGCAGATAGGGAGAATTTGTTGGAGTTGAATTCCAAAAATACCGGAGGGTCCACAGTTGCCAACTCCTGCATATTAGCTCACAGGCACAAGGACAGGAAACGAGTCTACCAGAAACATGGTCTGTGGCAGAATCCCCACCCAAGATTAGATCTACAATGTAAATATTTTGTGGTATCATCCACCTGAACAGTTGTAAACAATGTCTCCAAGTTTCAACTAGTGGCCATGTACAGTTTGTTGGTTTTTAACAGACAAAAACAACTGGGACAAAACTGTACCAATATCTCTATTGCCACTGCCGTATTGTTTTGTAACATGTTGCGACAAATAAATGACCTGTGTTGGTAAACCAAGACACAGTGAAGCAAGAGTAATATTCTCTTGCTTGTCAGTAAGTTGATCCTACTCAGAGGTGAGGAGGTTGGAATTCTCATTGGGATCAGAAAATACATTAAGTGTACATGTAACCCAAACTACATCCCTATTCCTAAACCTCAACAAACTGGAATTCTCATTTTATCCAGAAAACATCCCAAAGTCTATTCAGTCCAAGGCCAAAATCTTGTTAGTGACATCCCTGTGTTGTACATATGTATATGTCCTGTTCTGAACAAGGCACAAGAGACTTTCTCTACACTCTTGTACCACACACAAAACAATCATTTCTGAGGCCATCAGCTAAGCTGTATAAGCTACTACCACAGCCACTAACCACCTGGGGATCGGGAGGGAGAGAGGCAAGTGGGCAGCAAGGATTGCTTGCTAGAGATAGACCATTAATACCATTGTTAAGATGATTGATGCCATCTTGGAACACTCCCACTGCCTGGTAGTTAACTGGGGACATCATTGGCAAAGAGTACCCATCACAGTAGGAGAGCACCACTCATCTTTTTTTTAAATGTCATGTTGTGCAATCAGGAAAAATGCTCTAATTATCTAGGAATGGGTGCTTTGCTAACAAAACACAGATGGATATACAAGCACATAAGCTTTTCCCATCAAATCAATCAGTTCCATCATGACATTGAAAACACCAGATATCTTTTCAAGAACTATACTGCAATGACTGGAAATGTAACAGCCAGGATAAAACTTGTTGCTAATTTAAGTCATTCAGGATGCACCCCACCTATCAGAAGTCTCTTGTGACTTTAAGGGAATGTAGAAGGGAATGTAGAAGTACAGCCTGCACTGCTATCCTTTTACCTTATGTTCAAATTATATTTTATATTCAAGTTCTGTGACCTCTTGACCTGAGTTTCTCTCTAACCTGAAGCCTGGTTTCCAGCAATACTTGCTGAAGTTTTTACAGGGTATTGGAATTTAATCTTGAAACAAATTTTAATGTTCAATGTGCAGATTGGTTAGTCTATTGTTCTAAGTTGCTACTGATAAGATGACAATCAGAACTTTGAGAAAAAAGGCTCTTTATATTAACTATGGAAAGACACAAGCCTTCCTGGCTTATATGCCCTTGTGAGTATACTTTCTTAGCAATATTCACAGCTTGATTAACCTATCTTAAACTTAAGTCAAATCTCAAAATTTCTGTTAAGATTATATTATTATTCAATAGACTTCTGAAGCACCCAAAGTTCATCAATTTGCTTCAGAAATCATTTTCTCAATTCTCTCCTCAGCTGTTTGCATACATATATTTGCTTAGTTAGCTAACACCTCTGTTATTCACAGAACAGTTTCTGAACACATCTGTTCTTCACAAACTCTTAAGCTGCAGAGCTAGTATTCTGGACAATATTGCCATATTAATTTAATGCAGGAGTGGGCAATTCTAGAGGCCACACATGCCTCCTGCCAGACCCTTAGAGAGCTGTTTTCAGTACTATGTTTTTTTAAAAACTTAAAAAGTCTCCTCACAATTTCTAGGGGCTGAGGGGGCTAATTTCACCACATTTCTCACATTGCTTTAAGTGCTTTGAGTGGACAAGAGAGGTCAGTTTCACAACCAGACCAGAACATGTTGGGGAACTGAAAATGTGACAAAATTGCCTCCATGTCCAATAGGGAATGTGAAGGGACTTTCTAAATTAAAAAACTGAAGATGCTAAGGGCATGGAGCAGCTGAGCAGTTGTACTGGGGAGGATAGCATGGGATTGTACTTTGCTGTTGTCCTTGCTGTGTACCTTCAAGTCACTTCAGACTTACAAATGACCCTAAGGCAATGCTCTCACTTTTTTCACTTGTGCATCCCTTGACAGCCAATTTCCATACATTGTACCCTCCCTAACCCGCCGTCATGTCCTTCCTTCGAGGGGAAACAAAGCCCACTCAGAACGCTTCTGCAAGCTCTGAGGGGACATTCCCACACCCACAGAGGGAAAGGCAGAGTGTCAGGCTAGCCACCTTGCCTGGGCCCCTCCATTTTTTCATACCCTGTTGCTCCCCTGAATGTTCTTTATGGTCCAACGATCCTGTTTGCTCCCAACCAAAGGCACAGGGAGCAGCAACTGGTGCTGAGTGCCCCTCCCTCAAAGGCATTTGGCATGGAACTGGATGTTTCCACCGGGTGCACTCTCTCTCATGGAGAGGGACATAAGGAAGGAGAAAAGAGCACATGTGAACATGGCTCAAGAAGCTACATAGTGCAGGTGGGGCTAGGATCGCAGCAACTCAAATAGAAGGCTGTGCGTGCATATGCATATGAGAAAGACTCTTTATTTTAAGTCAGTGGTCCAATGACATCTAGAGGTTCATTCTTCTCTTTATCTCTCTGATCTCCCCCAACCCTTATGGTTCCAGGACAGGAATGTCAACAACGCAGGCAATCAATCACAGAGGTGACACACTCCAACAATTGCTTATACTTTTTCTGCCATTATTCATTTTTTCCCCACATATTCCTAAATGTCCTCATTCATACCCCTGGGGGTATGCATACTTAAAGTTGTAAACCACTGCCCTAAGGAAAACCTTTTATGGATTTTCTTTTGGCAAGATTTTTCAGGGGGGTTGCTATTGCCTTCCTCTGAGGCTGAGAGAGTATGGCTTGTGCATGGTCACCCAATGAGCTTCCACAGCTAAGCAGGGATTTGAACTCTATTCCTCCAGAATCCTGGACCAACACTCAAACCACTACATCATAATTGATGTCTAAAGCATATAAATGTCTTTGTTTAACTTCCTATTTGTAAAAATTCACGACAAATATCTTCACAAAACACTTTTTAAATATCTGATTTTAACACATTCAAAATATAAGTTGGAATGGCACTTTTACCTTGAAGACATGAGTTACTAATTCCAGTTTCTATAGCTTCACGAAGCTCTGACTGAAGTGAATCACAGATGTTTTCAGCATACTCAATCACTGGTACTGTTGCTGATAATTCTCCCATCCATGGTCTCACTTCCAATTCTATGGTGACTTGGTGTCGTTTTTCTCCTATAGTCTTGTCCAGCGTATCTGGGATAAAATGAAATATCATGGATCACGCTAAACATCCTGATTAAGAAAGCTATCTTCGAAAGTGTTCTCTCATTGTCAGTTTGAACTCAATCACTAGCGAGGCCACATTAGTTACTTTACCTGTAGCCTGAACTATGTTTTGGATTGTTTCTCGGTAAGCTATCTGAAGAGGTCCAAGATAAGTCTCAAGTCCATATTCTCGTTTGATTCGATCATGAATAATCTCAATGTGCAATTCACCCATTCCACAAAGAACAGTCTAGCAAATGTATAAAAAAATGTCACGAACAATTACATTAAATTACATTAATTACATTAAAAGCACTGAGTATACCATTACTGTTTCCCAAAGTTTTGTATTTTATAATTTTCCCTACCACAGCAGGGACGTTCATGAAAATATCTGGATTTAAAACTGAATAATAAGGGGGATTTCACTACACCAAAAATAAATTTTAGAACTCCAGAGTTGCATTTGGTTGGCGAATTCACACAGAACTAAGCTTAGAAGGTGGGCAGTTCAGGATACTATCAACTGAAGAGTTGTAAAGAAAGCCTCCATGTTTCAGCCTTCTGTCTTTTGCACGCTTTTATTTACAGACAAAAAAAAAATGCCTGGGATAAAAATTCCCCCACTGCATTTTTTTGGGTCACATTTTTAAAATATTTATTTATTGCAGATGAGGACTGACAGCTGCTCAAAACAAACACTGCACTTCATGTCAACATTTGTATTCTGGTTCTTTGTATTTGAGTGCTGCTTCAATGGCTGTACAATAGCTGGGATTCAGAATTTAGGGCCCAATGTGGTTGTACTAAAGCAGGGGCTGGCAGTGGCAGAGAAGAGTGGGGGATGACATTAGCCCTCCAGGAGACCTTGGCAAAATTTTGGTTTTATTCCTAAAGGTTCCAGAAGGAATTCCCTCCATTCCCCCTAGAGATCATTTTTACTCATAAAAACAACTCACGGGCCACACTTTGCCCACCTCTGTACTAAAGTAACATTTGTTTCCAAGATTATAAATCAAAACTCGTTTTAAACTAATTTAATAACTTAATTAACTAAATTAATTGAATCATTTTAAGCTAATTTAATTTAAAGAAATTTAATCACCCTGCCTTCCCCTGCAGAACCATAGAACTGGAAGAGACCACAGGGTTGGAAGAGAACACAAAGG
Source organism: Ctenosaura bakeri (assembly GCA_948474755.1). Taxonomy (NCBI): domain Eukaryota; kingdom Metazoa; phylum Chordata; class Lepidosauria; order Squamata; family Iguanidae; genus Ctenosaura; species Ctenosaura bakeri. The sequence goes on along the minus strand of CAOLHI010003936.1, from coordinate 71,324 downwards.
CCATCAAGTCCAATCTCCTGAACCAGTGGAATCACAGTTTGATGAGAGTGCTAGAATGTGCAGTTGCAGATATTGACACTAATGGTTCCAGAGTTTTATACAAGAAAAACTCTCCTTGAAATGAAAATTTCTTAGGCCAGTTTGAATCTGAAACATGACCTCATAAGAGTTCAATAGCTGTTGCAATAATTGTCATTAAAAGCATGATAGAGGGAATATAAAATATTAAGAGAAGTTCCCTAAGAGACAGTAGACCTTACTTGCCCAGTATCAGCATCTATCCTGACTTTCAAACTTGGATCTTCCCGCTGCAGAGAAGATAAGGCATTATCCAGATCTAGAGTAAAAATTTTGACTACATTAGATATAAAGAGCACATCTGATTTTTGTGAAGACTCTACAGTAGATGCAAGTATCTGGAAATTATAGATAGGAAAAAAAGAAGTGGCCCCCAAAAGTCATCAATAAATTATTTCTCTTCCCCACCCCAAAAAAAGGTTAAAGTATTTAAGCAATGGAACAAGATTTTACTAGCAAACCTACAGCTAAAATGGCATTGCTAAAACAACTTGCTCATCTTCTTGTACTGCCATTTTATTCTGACTTCCAATTCAAACACATAGACCAGGAAAGCCAAACAGTTCAAAAATGAAGAAAAAATTAGGAACAAGAGCCAAAGAAAAACTTTAGGCTTAGACTGCTATAATGCGATTTTCTCCCTGCACATTTTAAAAACTATGGCTGGCATCCTGTATTGCAGTTGCAGATTTGTAAAATGGAGTTATGGATCCATAACTGTGCCATATTTGGTTATTGCTACAATCATAAACGTCCCTCAAATCTAACCTGGATATTGCCACAATCATAAATGGCCCCCAAATCTCATCTTAAACTCCAGAGAGCCAGTCCAAGTGATGGGAGGTTTGTTTTGTTGGTGATCAGGGCTCAGTAGGATAAAGTTTCCAGCCCCTTCCCACTAGCAACTGAGGCTGTGACTATCGTAAGCAAGGACCCCTGTGGCAATTGCTTGTCACACCACAGATCACTAGTGGGAGGAGGCTGGAAATGTCATCCTGCTCTGCCCTGATTGCCAGCAGAATAGAATTCCATCACTCAGAATGGCTGCTGGCTGTTAAGATAGATTTGGAGTGCCTGGCCAGAAGATGATACTTAGGCATTTGTAACTAAGATTGGCTCAAAATATGTAAGTTGCTTACGAAACTTTCTCAAGTCTGCCCTGCAAAACAGAGGACTACTGCTAAGCATGGCCATTCTGGATGTACGAAGCTAATTCACTGGAATTTTTGAGTCTTACTCTGGAAAATGAAGTAGGCATTTTTCAACCCAGAGCTTAAAAGTGTTGCAATTGGTTTTCAGTCCCAAATTAGAACAATGGGATTTCTCATCAGTCTTTTTGACCACACTGTGCTTATTACCAAACAGAAAACCCTGCTTCTTCAGGACAGTGCGTTGCTTAAGAATACAGGACCAGCTGTTTTAGTAACTGCTTCGTACCTGGTTGCCTGGCCATGGAAGGTGGCTCTATCGTACAAAAGAAGACTGGCTCCGGAACCTCAATGCCTGCCAAGAGAAAGTTCTGTACTTCACTGGCTCGGCCGTGCTTTGACCCCACGTTGCATCCAGCTTTCTGAGCAGCAGCCAACGCAGAAGCTTTTGATGAAACAATGGTATCTCCAGTGGCACTCTAAGACATGCCAAACAACAAGTGACACAACGTATTCTTAATATATAATTGGTTTACTTTCATTACTTTTTAATGATGAAAACTGACTACTGAAGATTGTCTTTTCTCAGCTCAAAGGGAAGCCAATTGGGGATGGCAGTAATTACAGCAAAGGTCTTTGTTTCCAATCTAATTCTAATAGCTTTTCTTTGCCAGTATTAAAAAAATAAAAACAAAACAAAACTTTGATGATTTGTATTTCCATGTATTTACTACAAAATTAAATCTCATATAGTACTTTCATGACAAGCACAGAGGAATTTTCTGACAGATCAAATAATGCCATTAAAGCAGGAAAATTACTTCCTGTTGTTATCTGCCATCAAATCAACTTCACTTTATGGCGACCCTATAGATGAAGGACCTCCAAGTCACCCCGTCACTGACAGTCCTGCTCAGGTGTTGCAGACCCAGGGCCATGGCTTCCTTGACTGACTCTCTCCATCTATAATGCAGCCTTTCTCTTTTCCTCCTGCCTTTTCCCTTACCAAGCATTATTGCCCTTTCTAGTGAGTCATGTCTTCTCATTCTCAATTTAGCCATCTTGGCTTCTAGGGAGGGTTCAGGCTTGATTTGTTCTAGGATCAATTCACTTGTCTTTTTAGCAGACCATGGTATCTGTAAAAGCCTTCTCGAGTATCATATTTCAAATGAGTTGATTTTCTTCCTATCAGCTTTCTTCACTGTCCGGCTTTCACTACCATACATAGAAATTGGAAATAGGACAGCATGAGCAATGGTAACTAGCATTTAATGAAATATCTTTGCACTTCAGAATCTTGCCTAGCTTCCACACAGTTACCTTTCCAAGCCCCTGATTTCTTGACTGTAGTTTCCATTCTGATTAATGACTGAGCCAAGGTATAGAAAATCTTAAAACTATTTCAATGTCTTCACCAACTACTTTAAAGTTACGTAAGTCATTGTTTTTGTTTTTTACTGTTCAACCATAAACCTGCCTTTGCACTTTCTGCCTTGACTTTTTCAGTAATTGTTCCAACCCTTTGCTATTTTCTGCTAGTAATATGGCACCATATACATATCTTAAACTGTTGACATTCCTTCCTCCAATTTTCATGCCTTCTTCCTCCATATCTAATCCTGCTTACGCATGGTATGCTCAGCATACAATTAGAACAAGAGAGGGTAATAAAATGCAGCCTTGTCTGATCCCTTTGCCAATTGGAAACCATTCTGTTTCTCCATATTCTGTCGTTATAGTAGCCTCCTGTCCTGAGTATGGGCTATGAATCAAGACAAGCAAATGTTGTAGCACACCCATTTTTAAAGAGCGACCCATAGTTCTTCATGATCTACACCGTCAAAGACTTTGGTACAATCTATAAAGCACAGGTTGATTTTTTTCTGAATCCTTCATTGCCCTCCATTATTCAATATGTGTTAGCAATATGATCCCTAGTGCCTCTTCCTTTCCTAAACCCAGCTTGGACATCTGGCATTTCTTGCTCCATATATGGTAAAAGTCTTTGTTGAAGAGTGTTAAGCATGACTTTGCTTGCATGGGAAATACAATTGTCCTGTAGTTACTGAAATCCCAGGTGTCCCTTTTCTTGGGGACTGGAATGTATATTAAGAGTTTCCAATCTGTGGGCCATTCTTTTGTTTTCTGTATTTCTTGACAGTTTTAGAACTAGAATAGATTTTGTCTTTGTAACCTGAAGCAGCTCTATTGGTATGCTATGTGTTCCTGGTGATTTACTTCTCCTGAGTGCTTTGAGTGCAACTTTCACTTCACTTCCCTTTCTAAAATTGGCAGTTCATCATCCTATGGTTCTTCTTCAAATGAATCTGTCAACCTTTCATCTCTTTTATATAGTTCTTCCTTGCATTGTTTCTGCCATCTTTTTTATTTCTACTTGGTCTTGTAATGTGTTCGCCTGCTGGTGGTAGACCATTCTCACTCTTGGCTTAAATTTTCATTTGATTTCTTGTTTAAAAAGTCTCTTGTTCTTTCTCTTTTATTGTTCTCACCTATTTCTCTGCAATGATTGTTATAGCAGGCAATTTCTATGTGTACAGTCACCTCTGTGGTTGCTTGAAGAATGTTTGTAATGGACAAATTGTTAGCTTTGCAAAATTCAGTCAGTCACTCTCCTGCTTCATTTGTGGATCCTAAACCAGATTTTCCTGTAATCTTTGATTCTGCTCTCTTTCCAACTTTTGTATTCCAACTGACTATGATTACCAACATGTTTTGGTGTGGATCATTTTCCTCCTAGTCTCACACAGAATTTGTCAATTTCTTCATTATCTGCCTCTGTAGTTGAAGCATAAATTTGGATTATGGTTATATAGATGAGTTTTCCCTGAAGTCATGTTGATACTAGGCTGTCAGACTTTGCATTATATCCTTTGACTGTTTTTGCAACCCCTCTCCTCACTATTAATGCCATCCAATTTCTTCTTAGATTTTCATTTCCTGAATAAAACATTATGTAATTGACTTAAAATATCCCATTCCCCTTTATTTTAGCTCACTGACCCCAACTGTTGCAATGTTTATATGTTCCTTTTTTTATGTCTAGCTTTCCTTGATTCTTGCTTCTCACGTGCCATGTTCCTATAATATGTATTGTGCAGTTTCAAGCTTTCCTTTCATTTCTGAGTATGCCAACTGCAACGTTATTTTGGATTGAGTCTAGTTGTGTTAAGTCCAGCTGTTGCATACCTGTAGTTGTCCCCTGCTCCACCCCAGTAGCTCACTGAGTGCCTTCCAATCTGGCAGTGTCATCTTCTGGCACTATCTCGTTTCATCTTGGACTGTCTCATCATGGGATTTTCAGGGTAAAAGACATTCAAAAAGGGTTAACTGTGCTTCCTTCTGCACAGTACTAAAAGAGTTAGCTATGGTGCCACTGCCATTGTCTTTGAGAGATCCTCAGCCCCATTATTACTACTGTCCAGTAGTTGTTTTGCATATTTAGTCTGGCGTCTCAGAAAAAGCCTGTCTGATATGGGAATGCTACTAGCAGCACTGTTGCTGTCAGCATAGCCTCTTGCCTCACTGGAACATGCAATCCCACCATGCCAGAAAGGTACTGCCATTGGCAGGAATAAAATCAGCAGATGTTGCCAATTTATCACAGAGGGGAATGGAAATCAATCAGCAAATACCACAAATTATATACCTCAAATTCATTTTGACACAATTTTAAATAAATGCAATTAAAAATTAATTCACTTTTTCATTTACCTGTTTCAACCCAACAGTCAGGACAATGTTGCCAGCTGTTGCTGAAGAGATTTCTATTTGCTGATCTGCGAATGGCAGAAGCAGGCGGCTCATTCTCTCTCTGCAATAGATAATTCAGAGGTTACTCCTATAGAGGAACCTAGACTGTTAAGTTCATCAATGTCTCTTCATTTGCAGTTTTCTTTTTACTCACATGCAATTTTTGTTAATATTATAGACAGCTGACTGAGGCTTCATTTTGCCAGAGTAAATGCGCAAAAAAACCAATGGCCCACGCTGCTTGTCATGGAGAACTTTAAATGCCAGAGCACACAAATCATCTTTATACCATTCCCTGGGGAGGAAAACAAACTCAGGAATGACTCCATATTAGGAAAGGACAGCATTTAGCAGGTCATCCAGTAATTCAAAACGTCCTGTTTACTAACAATTTCCATTGGTAATTGCCGGCGACTTTAATGCACGCACTAACAATTCAAATGCTTAAGTTGGTGTTCATTGGGTAACGAATTTATATTATTAATTCTTTAGGCTGAAACAACAGAGCTACTTGATAGAAAAAACTAGGGGCATAATCCATTGTCCCAGGGACAGGATCTAACACAAGGCTTGCTGAAATCTCAGCTACACACCCACATTGCAGCAAGCGAGCTCTTATTTATAATGCATGCTTTCCCCTGCCTTTATCTTTCTCACGACCTCTGCTTATTTCTGTTCTGAACTGTTAATCAACTGTATCTGTTTCATAGCTTTTCTAATTTGCACTTAAATAGATGAAGTCTCTTACTCACAGGAAATCATAGTTGCATTCATCTGGAGCAGGCAGATACCTGGTGATCGCATCCAATAACGGCTGAACACCTTTATTTTTCAGTGCACTTCCACAGAGCACAGGCACGGCTTTCTGGGTCAGGGTTACTCTTCGTACAGCAGAATGGAGCTGCAGAAGATTCACACTTTTAACAGTTATCTATGTTAAGTTTCAACTGAGCAAGCATACCAACCAGCTTGATGTAAGGATTTATACAGTCAGCCCTCCAAATCCGCAGGTTCAACTTTCATGGATTTGATTATTTGTGAGTTTCTTCAACCCCTGTCTCCATCCCCCACCCCAGGCACTTCTGTTCCAAGGGCACCTTCCCTCTTGGAATTCCAATCACGCCATGCAGCCCCTTAAAAAACACATTTCTGGTCCTCTTCCTCTTGACCTACTCCACCAGCTGCTGCCCAGCCAGCTAAGGTCAGCTCACAGTCCAATTTCTCAGCACTACAAAACTCTCTCCCAGTGCCCCTCACTCCCAAGAAAGGAGATGGGCAGGAGAGAGGAAGTACAGGACCACTATGCCAACACACTCCACTCTCTTTCCTTTCCCTGGCCTGGTTTGGGCCCTGGTTGCCCTTTCTTCCCCACATGTTTTGACCTTCTTCCCACAGACACACATATTTTGATATTTGTGATTTCCCTACTTTTAGGGTCCTGTACCCCTAACCCTAGTGAATATGGATATAACAATTAAACTTGAATTGCACTTTGAAATGTAATTCTCTTCTGGTCACATGTGTACCCTACTTCTCAGAGTTCACTTTAAAAAGGCTAATTTTAAAATTCATGCATGCACACACACCAGTGTTAATCAGAGACATACACTCTATTTCCTAATCAGCAGAGAATTAAATATCAGGCTTCTTGTTGGTATTTATTATTTGATGTATATAGAATACCCTCAACGCTTCTCATGAGCCGAGTTCTGTTCCCAAACTGCCGTGCACACAAAACAACTAAGTAATGTTTTATTACACATACTCCTTATTCTGCAAAGCAACTGGTGCACTTTTATACTACAGACACATTGCTTTCCGTGTTTATTTTTGTATATTTTAATGGCTGCAAGACACCTTCAGACTTTAAGGCATTATCGTCATCATCGTTCCAATCAACAATATTCAACCATTCAGAAAGCTGAGAAAGTGCTTTGACTCTATATATTTGACTTCATGGCTGTCCTTGTTCCTTCAGCATTTCCTTTCACTCCCTCTATTGGTCTGCAGTTGTTCTTTATTTGGTTTTATGCACTCTGCTTATAATTTTGTTTTAATGTCTGAACTGCCAGCTGCTTTGAGCAGCCCAGTTCAAATGTAACACTGAGTCACAGTTTAACATAAGGCTAGGGAACCTGTGGCTCTCTAGCTGCTGATAAGCCCCTGCTATTCCACCAACCATTTGTCCAAGTGAAAAGAGCTGATGGAAATTGGCCTCCAGGAATACTTGCAGGGACAGAGATCTCCCTAACCCTGGTTTAGCACTATGTACAAAGAGCAGGCAAACTCTTGGATTCACAAGACAGCCCTTCTCCCCTGCTTTACCCGGATGGTTATAAAGTTGGGATGTCACCAAATAGATCGATGCTCATTTTAAACCATAACCCATGATTTGTAGAAGCTATACTTACCAAAATCCCTCTCCCGGCTATATTTTGGAGTGTGGTAGTAGCTACCACCTGTTTATTAACTACAACCCAGTACTGAAAACACATCATGCACCTGATTTACAACAGTTTACATTCAATTTGAGAAAACTCAGTCCAGAAAGGCAGCTTATCTGTATTTGAACATGTAAATAAGTCAATACAAGGGAAATCTTCTCTTAAATGCCTGCTGTCATTGCTACAATTTTTCCCATTGCTGAGACTGAGTCCACCGTTCAGTTTCATATGCTGTGTTATCACCCCTACTAACAACCGGGCATTTCTTGCAGCACAAATGCAGTGGAAAATATCTTTTCCAGTACAAGCAGACCGAAATGTTTTAGAACATCCAGTTGATATAATATATAATCTAAAGCACATACCTCATCATTGGGTAATGAGGCAAAACTCTCACTGAAGTCCCCAAGGATCAATTCAGCAAATTCATCATCCAGATCTGCAACCTTATAAGAGAACACACGCTTGTTATTACACATTCTGAATTTCAGTTTATCTATACTCCAATAACCAATTACCAATTGAAAGAGAATTCTGACAACTGAAAGAGAATTTTACAAAAAAATGGTACAAGTTATTTACTATTCTAAAACAGCAGCAAAATGAAAATGTAAGCTCTTGTAATTGCTAGTGGAACGCAACTTCATTTTTGGCTTATGCATCTTACATTGATGTGAATCAGAAGTAATGAGAACTAAGAAAAACAAACAAAAAAATCACACATGGAATAAGCTAGAGAAAGACTACACATTGGACTAGCACTTGGAAACTGTGATGCTCACTGGTGACTGTAGGCGAGTTGCTCCCTCTCACACTAACCTAACAACACAAGTGTGTCGTAAGTAGAAAAAAGGGATTGCTGCCAGGCTAAAATAAAGAGCAGCGTGAGGAAAAAGAGAACCAGGCACACTAACCTACCCCAGCTTGGTACACCACCACCACCACCACCACACCTGTTGCTTGGTAATAAGGTTTGCCACTCTCGGCTCCTTGATGAGAGAGCAGAATAAAAATGCATACCTATAAATAAAATTCCTGAACTGCCCTAAGGCACGCTGAACACTGCCAACTCTGTAAGAATGCTGGGGCATTTGATAAGAACTACATGAGAACTATCTCGTGCCAGAAATAAACGCAAACGCCACCAGTTCATTGCAGCAAATATTCATGAAAATGTATCAAAATTTGTCTTCCTGCCCATCAAGTAGTCACATCACTTTGGCCTTCCCAAGTCTCAATCAGCTTCAGCCAGCCCACTATTTGAAGCCAGTCTCTCTTTGCCCTGCATACTGCAGCTCTCAAACAATTACCTCCAAAAACAAACTTTAGCTCTTCCTGGCCTAAACTGGTTTGTTTATAAGCCAGTGACAAAACATGGAGAAGTTACTTTTTTTTGTACCACAGCTCCCAGAATACCCCAGCCAGCAGGGGCACTGGTCATTGAGAGTGACTGAAGCAATGCCACTTACCAGCCTCACTTTGTCCCACTCAGCCAGAAAAAAAAAAAAAGCTCTTTAACTACTAATGAACAATCTAACAACTTGAAAAAAGTCTGCTGTGTGGTGGATTCTGACAGACTTGTGGGTTCAGCAAAAAGAAGTAATCTGTCTTGATCATAGGACTGCAAGGCCAGAAGTAACATCAGACATTGGGGCGGGAGGGAGCAGGGGTGAATACATTCATATACCTCACTGCCCTGTGTGCATATATTATGTGTAAAAATGTTGGGAAGCTGACAACATGCGTGTGTGATAAAATCTTTGATTATTACCAGTAACATACATGATTCCCCATACATATACATATAAAAATACTAAAAATATCAAGACAAGCACTGGTCTAGGATTCTGGAGATCAGGGTTTGAATCCCCACTTAGCCACAGAAACTCCACCTTGTGCAAGTCACACTCTCTCAGCCTCAGAGAAAGGCAAAGGCAAACCCCTTCTCAACAAAGCTTGCCAAGTAACTCCCATAACAGGTTCACTTTACGGTCACCATAAGCTGGAAATGACTTGAAGGCACACAACAACAACAAAAACAATATTCATGATGATATTATTTGCTTAATTAAAAAGGAAGAAGGGGAAAGGGAAAGAGTTGGATCACAGCAGAGTCTGCTGCAGCAGTCTGTTCTCCCAATGGACAACAAGACACCTATAGGTGTCTGTGCCCACCTTCTTGTGTTTCCCAGGAGAACAATGCCTCTGATACTGGAGGAAATGTATAGCAAGCATAACTCGTCTTCCCCTCCAAGAATCTTCTCTGTATCCTCCACAAAGCCATAAACCTTTCTATCTTAGTTCTCTGCAATGACTGCATTTATACCAGAGTCAACATTTATTGTGACTTCACAAGCAGCAAGGATGTGAGAGCAATCTTGCTGTGACATCTGTCATACCACTGATCTTATATGACAACCTAATTTTTCACAATTCATTATAAAGTGCCACAATGTCTTTAAAGCTCAAAGTAGCCTAACAACTGGAGGCCTGCCAGTAGAAGAGAGAGAAAGACAGAAAATAGCTTCCATCCATCCAACCCTCTCCCACAGCAGCTTTTTAACAAATGCCTGCCCTTGAAGGTCATAGGACATTCCTCTATGTGATTGGCTGGCTGTGGCACTCCCACCCATTAAAGGTTACTCTACCCAATTTCCAGTAACCCCTCCTTCCCTTTAGCCCCTTGTGCCAGAGCCCATCCCACTTAGGAGGGTACCTTGCCCTTTGACAGAAGCCTTTTCAGAAGAACAGAGGATTCAGAAGGGGCTGGAAAGACACCTTCCACCCACCCTTCATGTTGCCATGTTTTTGCATCCAAACATCAAGTGCTATATGTATTTACTTCAGATCTTTACTTGTTCTATTAAGGCATTCCTTGCATCAGTGGCATTCCTTAACAGCTCAAGATCATTCATTTCTTTCAAGGATTTCAGTTCAAAGAATTTTCCGTCATCCAAATCCGCTGAAGATTTCCAAACAATTTGTTCCTGGGTCACCACATCGACTATTCCCCTAAAGGTCTTTCCTTCTCCAACTGGCAACTATACATGGATGTTAAAAAAAAGAAAAAGTCAGTAGATAAGACACAGTAGTTTCAAGGAAACATCAAACCTGAATATGCAGTATTAGTCTAAACAATTTGTAAAACAAGTGATTCCCTCCATATATCTCAAAAATATAATGACAACCAATGTGACTGTCTTAATATTTTTAATGTTGATTTCTTCCTACATATATTAATGAATAAATATAAGTAAATAAATTACCTGCAAAAGCAATGGCTTAGCCTTCAATTTCTGCTTGATACTCTCAACTGCAAGGGTAAAACTGAAGAAAAATTATTACTCATTCAGTGTGAAAAATGCTTGTTGATCTTCAGCCCATCTATCCCTCCCCTCTAACTTCTCTCCCCACTGCAAGTGTCTGACAGAAAAGGTACTAAAAATTATAAACAGCACCATGGCTAAAACACTTATGAACACTTACTTCTGAATAATGTTCTGAATTTTGATTCTGCCAGCAAACACCAAACAGTATGGTTTTTCAGCTGCATAGTAAAGAATTACTTTTTAAATGAGGGATGGAGAACCTTTGGACTTCTAGATGTTTTGGACTACAACTTGTGTATGCCTCAGCATAGCAGAGTTGTAATTCAACATATCTAGGAAAGAGTCCAAAAGTTCCTACCTTTGCATAAAATTATGCACACTAGTAGCTTAATACAGTCAGCCCTCCATATCCATGGGTTCTGCATCTATGGATTCAATCAACCATGGCTCCAAATTATTTAAAAAAAAATCCAAAAAAGCAAACCTTGATTTTGCCATGTGTTGAGCTGATGTATAGGCAGACTCTCCTGTAGCCTTCTGCCATTTCACAGATCGTCAGTCTCTCTGCAGCACTTGTTTGATTTATTTGCCATTTTATAGAAGGGATGCCATTTAACCTCATTGTATATAATAGGATTTGTGCATCCTGGCAGATACCAAGGGCCACTGTAGTTCGTTAAGTTACAATTTTTAAAAAAAGACACACTAGTGATGCAACCTCTGGCTCACACTAGCAGCAGCACACCCGCTATCACATGTAACATTAAGTTAATATAGCAGTACTTGTCTCTAGGTCTTGTGTATTAGCCACTTGAACTGCCACAGCAATCTGCTCTCCACATGGTTCCTCACTTAGGGGTGTCAGAGAAAGCCACATGCACAGAACCACCTGCTAAGTTATCAGGCACACAACAAACTTATCTCAACATACACCTATTAGTGGAATTTTCTTTCTAATGTACTAGGGACTAGCACATTATTTGTGACCATGGACTACAACTGCTTCTTTCCTTCCTGGAAAGGAGCTATGGACCAGCAGGCAATGCTTCACAGACTAGCGCTGGTCCACAGACTACCACTTTGAGTAGCACCGTCCTAAACGACCCGAATATGAAAGACTGACTGAGACACAGGAAACCCTTGATAATAAATGAACAGAAGGGGACTTTGATCAGCATGGAAATCTGCCTGCAAACACAGGGAGCTGTCTAAAACACAATGACTGAAAAAGACCTGGGATGCAAAATACATAGATTTAGTACATAGTCACCAAGCATTATAAAATTTATGTCCAATCCAACTGCAAGTCCCAACTAGAGGAGACTCACTGAATCAATATGACTTACCTAAGTGTTATCATTCAGCAGTTGATTCAGTGGGTCCACTCTGGTTGATTAATAATTGCATTTAGACCTATATAACTTATTAAACAAAACTTTTGAAAACAGCCTTGCAAATATCCAAGCTACAAGCTCACAACAAAATTCTTTTCTCTAACCCGCTTGTCTACATATACATATATACTTTAGTCATTTGTGGCACCTAAGGATGAATCAAACAATCTTTGTTCACCAGCAGACAATTTTTTTCTTACCCCACACAAGCAGGAAAGTAGGTATTTGTAAGTTTCATTTAAAGGAAATTAAGGGAACTATGAAATATTAGCACTCATATCTCACTAAATAATAACCCTTTAGGGTAATTAGAAATTATCTTCCAAAGTCCCAAAGCAGAGCAATTTTTCCTTGGTTTGGTGCAAAAGAACAGCCATCTTAGTACCTTGCTCCATTTTTGTCCATCTTGTTCAAAAAACAAATTCGCGGTATATGATGTTTGTCTGCTTGTCTCCATACTGTCAGTGACTGTGCCTAAATAAAGAGGGAAAGCACTTTTCAGCTAAATAGCTGGCTGATATTACTTACAATCACTTAAATGTTTCTTCACCATACATCATATAGAAAGTACAGAAATGGCCACGACTTGTCACCAGACAGATTGCAGTAATGCAAACAAGAACAGATACAGAAAATCAAGGACACAAAGAAATGGGTTCAGAATGGAGAGAGGTAGCAGGTGAAAAAAAATTAAGAGGACTGGAAGAGCATGATCAAGGAGTTGAAGCACATTTCCTTAGAGAAAAGGCTGAAGAGTGTGATGCTCTTCAAGCTAGAATAAAGGTAAGTAAAAGAAACAACAGAGCTCCTTATTATGAACAGGGGATATGGAAAGAGATTTTAAAAATATATCATAATATTAATATTCCTGGTGAGCTAATGAAAAGGCTTTGCAGTAGATAAAGAGTCACTTCACAGTGATAGACACAGATTTTTCTAAACCCTTTAGAAAGAACCATGGTCTATCAATGCATAGGTCTGAAGCCACAGGGAAAAGCCTTCAGGCACAGTACACAGAGATGCATGGCTTTATGACACTGGTGGATAAACATGAGTGGCAAGATGTTCTGCTTGCAAACTTTAGGAGGCAATGTACTGGCTGCAACTTGGGTTGTGTTCTTGATACAACTGCAATCTCAGCCAAGAAGGAAGGTCTTATACTATTACATAGATACAGTTCTGGATCTCAGGGTAAATATTCCCTCTTGTCTACTTGAAATATAGCACTTAGCCAGGAACTGCTCTAAGATATATACTATGGCATCACTGAATGGTTCCAAAAGACTCCTGTCCTGTCTCTTTTCCCCTTCAATGACAACATACAGATGTATGAAATCTTAAATTCATAACAATTAAGATCAAAAATGCATACACAGGATTAATACAAAGCAAAGTCACTACCCACTGCCGGGTAATTATTACCTCCACACCTGCAGAAGCATCAAATACAGCCACTGCCCCATCCAGCACTCTTAGGGAACGTTCCACCTCCACTGTAAAATCCACATGACCTAAAGGCCAGTTCATACAGAGAAGTCATGAAAGGCTTAAGCTTGGGATATTTTAACATTTCTTTCCTTAATAATTTTCCCCCAGTTTATTATTAATAGGCACTCCATCTAAAAGCCACCACATCAAATGAATCTAATACGTAACCCAAGAACAAGCAATGTTGTTTGGGAGCATCAAATGATTAAGACAGTTACATTATGAAACACACTTTTTGATTATGAAGAGCTTATACCCATCACAATGGTGAAGATCTCAAGGGAATTATGGTTACATTTTCAGTACCAGCTGAAATTACTGTGTTGCAGTTTCATTTATCTTTGTCACACTCTTGTCAGAATTAGGAAGCACGCCCAATGGAATATACCTGGTGTGTCTATTAGGTTGATTCTATAGCCCTTCCAATCAAATGTTACAGCAGCTGATTGAATGGTGATGCCACGTTCTCGCTCTTGTGCCATAAAATCTGTTACAGTATCTCCATCATCAACATCTGTTTAATAGGAAGAATATATACCTCTTTAGTTTGGTCAAACAACTTGTGCATCTGAACTGTTTTTTGTCAGAAAAAAATAGTGATCACAGTAAAAAAAAAAACATACTAGAAAACAAACATCTGAAACCTCAGTCCCCTATTAAAGACTGAGCAAGCTAGACAAGAAGCCAATGACACAGCTCTGAATGGTATAAGGTAACAATGCAGAATATGGTGCTATCCAGATGTTGATGGACTGCAACACCCTTCATCCTCACCGTTCATTGTGCTAGCAAGGGCTCATGAGAACTGCAGTCCAGCACCAAGAAAGCCACAGATTCCTCATCACTCAAGTAAAACACTGGCCTTTTTTGCACTAATGCAGCTGGAAGTCTCATGTCTTGGGCAAAGGCAAGGTGCTTAGGCTGAACAAACAGTAAAAGAACTGTGGAGAAAGCTGCACAAATACTGAGGAAGCAAAGTTGTGCTGTGAAAAATCATTAACTGAAACAAATCATAAAAGGAAGGGGGACTGGGAGGAAAAAACACTGATTAGGCATTAGACTTTAATTACAAGGTGACACTGATATTCCAGCCCAATCAGCTCATTATTCAAAAACAGATCTCAATGGGCATCCAAAAAATATCTTTACACTACAACCTGATCTTCCTCACAGTACAGAAAATACTGATGGCTCTGTACGGGCAGGGAAGTAGGAAGTAGGAAGTAGGGTTTGGTACTGATGACAATTAAGGCAGTCTCACCACACAGCAACGACAGTTGGTGCATGGACTCTGTGAAATCAGCTAGTGAAAGCCAGCAGAAATAAGATCGAAGAGACAGCAGCATACAAAGATAGTCTTGTAAATGTTGCTAAGCTAAGGCACAGAACAAAACTTTAAAACACCTTAATATACTTTCTATGAACTAAGATCACAGAAATATTCACACACATGTAATCGCTCACTGTCACACACAGTCACACAGCACTAACCTCCAAGGGTTCTTGTGTACCCAGAATAATACAGCATCCTCTCTGTGGTCGTAGTTTTTCCTGCATCTATGTGAGCCATGATGCCAATGTTGCGGATTCTGTATAATAAAAGCAAACATATAATTTAGCCTCTAGGTATTTGTTAGTGCAATTGCTATAATTTTACAAATAACAGATAAAAAGAACAACTCTGCTCATCTATACACAAGCTGATCATTCAACCCTGTTCTTCTGTACAGCCCTTGAAAACACATTATTTCTCGTAATTATATGGTAATTCAGAGTCAGACAAGTTTTAAAGGCGTCCTAGCCAAGGCTCACTATTATAAATCTGTCATCATAAAGTAACATACTGTTAATAGGACCACAATTTTATAATACATTTTTATGAATCAGAAATAGACAGAAGGCAGATCTGGAGATCCAGATCGTGTAGATCCAGATGCTCAAAATGCTCAACTACTTATGTGGAGGGCATCAGATAGAAAAAAAACTGCTTATCTCAAACCAAAACAATTATGTGACAAAAAATGTTAAACTCTGCTTATTATGGAAGCAACTGAACTGATGCATTCCAGTAGCAGACAGCTGCAAGGCCACACAGCAGGGCCAAATGTAACGGACACTTTCCCAATAAGCATACTAAACAACAAGAGCCAGTGTGGTGTAATGGTTTGAGCCCTGGACTAGGACTCTGGAGATCAGGGTTCAAATCTCCATTTGCCCATAAAAACTTAAGGCAAGTCATACTCTCTCAGCCTCAGAGCAAGGCAATGGCAAACACCCTTGGAACAGAAGTTGCTAATAAAACTCTATGACAAGTTTGTGTTAGGACTGCCATAAATTGGAAACAACATGAAAGCACACAACACACACGTACAAAAGAAGTTCAATACGATGCATATCTTTTCAGGAGTACCTCCCAGTGCAAATCACAAGTCTTTGTATGTCTTCTCAGGAGCAATTCCCTTCCTGGTCAGACATAGGGGCAGGAGAAGTCAACTGATTGGCTAGGAGACTCCCGTAGACATCATCAAGCTCACAGGCTGGAGATTCTCCATCCATGTTCTATATACAGTCATCCTTCTACATTCATTAGAGGCACAGAGCCCACACAAAAGTAGAAGAACAGGAATATCTATAGATTGCAGTGGGGAGCATGCCAGCTGCCTGGTTTTGCCTTCAAGACAGCAGGATTCCTTTGCAAGATAGACATGAGTGGTTGGTGGGCCTTCTTGCCCCTCCACTGCTACCCTATGCCTTTTAAAAGGGGCTTACAAGTCTAACCCTATGTTCACAGTCTCTCAGAGTCTCATGAGGCTTCCAAAAAGACTGTAAACATGAGCTGAGACTTATAAGTCCTTATTAAAAATGATTTAGGTCAGCAGCAGAGGTGGTGGAAAATAATCCACTAACAATCAAATCTATAAACATTAAACCTGCAGATGTGGAGGACCAACTGTACTTAGCTCTTCAGTGCATGATTTTAAAAAATGCTGGATCTGTTTATCATTTTATCCCCTTGATCTCATTCTACTTTCCAAAGAATGGCCTGATCAAATAACACATTGAAACAAAGCATTTACTGATATCAACTAAAATATTTACATTCCACAAACTGACTCAACTGCTAATTTCAGTTTAGTTCCCTCCATACTAATATTTCTCTATCTACACAACTGCAGATGTAAATGTCTAATGCTACAAAAGCTTGCCAATCTTATTAAAATCTCATATACAAAGTAGCAATTACTTACTTAGACACAGGTGGAGTGATGATAGAGCGCAAAGATTTTACTTCATCTGCAGCAAAGAAAAATGAACAAAGCAGACATTTATATGCCAAAGCACAGACATAACCTTGTTTCACAACACACATAGCTCCCAAGCAGAGATTGTAAAGCACAAGAATCTGCTACTAAACATATAGGTTTTGCCTTTTTTCTCAAGGTAAAGATATCATCACATCCATCAGTGAAACTATTTATCCAGGAGAATTGGAAACAGATGCCTAGATTTGCCCTCTTCCAAAAGACAACTAACAGAGCTAGATTTGGCAATAATCAGTACCGATGCCAAGGCTCTACACATCCCAGAAGACAAAAGAGAGGTTTCTTCCTTCTGCCAAAAACAGAGGCACAGGAAAACAGTCATGGAAACCTATTTTTGCAAAGACTATTCTTAAAAGATAAAAGAAACACATTTTAAAAGCATCCAACAAAATACAGAATAAGTTTCTCGAAATTTCCTCAGAAGTCCCACATATTATGAGCTTGTTTCTTACAGAATCTCAACAATAATTAAACCGATAGGGAACTTCTTATGAAGAAGAAAAAACAAAATGGGAATGGTTGGAAGAAGAAAACTAGTAGCCTTTTTGAGATAAACTGGTTTATTTTGACATGAACTTTCATAGATATTAATCTACTTCTCCAAATACACTGATGGAGTACAATATTACCACCCAAGTATTTAAGTACAGTTACATAATAATTGTACTATGTTAATCCACTTCTTCAGATGCACCAATGGAGTACAATATTAGGTATTTAACAACAGTTACACAGTAAACATATGATTGTGCATACGCTATATTATGTTAGTCTACCTAGGGTGTGAATCTGAAGAAGTGGCTTCATATCCAGAAATGCTCATTCGGAAATAAATCAGTTAGTCTCAAAGGTGCTACTATTAAACTGTAGCTATCACTGTTCATTTGACCTAATGCATTTTGGATATATTGACCAAAAAAAAAAAATGCTATTAGATTCCTTCTTCCCATCATCACCATATTCTTTTTTTATGCTATGACAAACTAAAGCAGTTATTTCTTTGGAAACTTCATATAGCGAAGCAAAAGACAGAGGAAAGCCTCCAAGAAACTGTTCAGTGTTTGGAGAGTCTTGTAGACAGCATTATAAGCCTAGATGTGGCTTTTCCTATCTGACACTTTCCAGATGTTTTAGACTACAACTCCCACCAATTCTATCCAATGTGGCCAGTGCTCAGGAACTATGGGAGCTATATCCCAAACTACAAAAAATGCTGCGATTGTTCTCTTCACACTGGTCATGTGAGGTCATACTGGTTACTGTCACTGTTTAATGAGGCACAAACAGGGCGTGCAGGCAAACACATATTCGTTCTTGAGTCAGCTCAAGAATTAATATCTTCTACTGTTTCACTGCCCTGTGTTTAGAGGAACTAAATATTCCTCAGGCATGAAACGTTTGTTTAAAGCAAGGTGAGATTCAAGCAGCCCTCCAGATATTTTGGGATCACAATTCTCAGAGTTCCTCACCACTGACTGTGTTGGATTATGCTGCTGGGAGAGATCAATAACATCTGAAAGGTCACATGATTCCCACCCCTAGTTTTAAAGTATTAGATTGTAACATAACTGTTGGATTTTATGAAGAGTTTCAATTGTTTTGGAGATTGCAACAAAAAAATAAGATATCATTTCATTAGTTTCTTTTCATAATTCCATAAACTTTATGCTATGCTATCCCTAACTATAAAATACATCGAGAAACTGTTTTCAGACATATAAAAACTGACACATAAGGTCATGCAACCAGTATGACTCAGAAATATATGATGCTTGGGTTTCTCTCTATACCATTACAGTGGGTGGAAATGAATAAAAACAGTAAAAAATATATTTGCATCAAGTTACCTGCTGGATAACTGTAATTTCTCTGAAAATTCAAAAAGCCTTTAACGCCTTTTACTGCCAGAATTCTGGCTTTTCTGCAGCAGAAACACTTTAAAGAGAAAAAAAAAGAACACCATCAACAAAAGGAAAAACTGGTCATTTCACAAAAATAATTTTAGCACATTTAATCACATTGTAAAACACTGACAAACATGAGACCCATGCTAATACTTCTAGCTCATGATACATGCAAAATACCTAAAGCCATCCACTGTAAGCCACAAACACCAACCCTGATCCCAACCGCAGTCCCAAACCCGCCCTAACCCGAAATATGTAGCAGGTATGTTTAGAAATTATAGATTTTTAAAAAAAAGACAGCTTTAGGAGACAACTTCAAAGGCAATTGTAAGAAGGGAATTGTGGCAGTTTTGCTTAAGTATCAGAATCTGCAGAAATATAGAAGCAGTCTGAAGCGGTTTAGGAGTAGGTTATATGTCAAGGGAATGCTTGGCTGAGTTGAAAGTAGATAAGAATAGTTGAATAAAGGTTGCTTGCGGTGGTCAGAGTGACTTTTTGACATATCAACAATGAGAAGAGAAATGTGCTGTGTTGCGAGATTCAAAGGGGGGCGGATTTGGGCGGACTGAGGAAAATGAAACTTATATGCTGTGTCTATAAAATAACTGTGAAACCTTGCTTCAGGGCTCTTGGTTTTTCTGGGGTGACCCAGCCTGAGCCCGCGCGTTAAATAAACTTTACTCTTTTTCCAGCTCTGTGGTCTCCTGTCTCTGAAGTCTGCAACAAACACATTGGAATTAACATGGACGCCACACATCACTCAAGGCAATTTCTAAAAATCATAATGCATAGGAATGAATGTATGCAGTATTTAAAGCCCTTTTGAAATTTAAAAACCACTCACCCTGCTGTGGAAGCGTCCTGCTCTGAGGGGAGCCAGCATCAACCTCCTTGGACCTCGCAGCATGTTTAGGGAATATCCTGACACCATAAACAGCCGCAGAAAAGGGCATATATAGCTAAGTCGGGCAGCTCATTCCACTGAAACAGACGGTAGAGGCCCTTACTAGGCCGCACACAAAACCCCTCCGCGGAATTACACCGTTTAAAAATGTTATACGTCACGCAAAGCGTCGCCTCCGTCCTCGGTGTGTGAAATCTGGCTTAGCTCATTGGGGCGAACGTCGCCAGCCTGAAAGTTTGCGCATGCCTAGATACTCCCGGGCCATTTCCGCACTAGCCTGTTACAGCGCGATGATTCCACTTTCAACCTCCTCTGGAATCCTGGGGTTTGCAGTTTCGGGAGGGGCCGGCCGGCCCCTCCCGAAACTGCAAACCCCAGGATTCCAGAGGAGGTTGAAAGTGGAATCATCGCGCTGTAACAGGCTAGTGCGGAAATAGCCCCGGTCTATCTCCTCATGGGACCCACGCTACTTCCGCTGAAGTGCCCACCCTTCTTTCTTCCCCTCTTCGGTCCAGAAGGTATTTCATAGACTTCAAAGAAAATACTCGGCCTAATGTTTCTGGATTTTCGGAGCCTCCCTTTTCCAGACGGGCCGCGTTGAGGGCTGGGAGGAGACAGAAGCGGCGCGGCAGCCTCGCCGAATACCCTGAGCTCTTCACTCAGATACGGAACGATAAGAAGCCGTGTCAGTGTGTGACCCGGAGGGGTTTTGGAGGAGCACCGTCCTTTTCCTTGTCGGTGGCTGGGGCGGAGGGAGCGGGACTGCCGGTGTCGGGCCATCATGGTGAGTAGCTGGAGGAGATGGGTTGGGACTCTGGCTTCGGAGTCGAAGGGCTCCGGGAAGGGAGGGCGGTCACAGTTCGCGGGGAGCGAGGCGGGGAGCCGCCGGTGTGGAAAAGCAAGGCTGGCTGGCTGGCTTTCCGAAATCGCCTCTTTTTAGATATGTATACAGGGAGGAAGTGACAAAACCATATTTGAGTATCCCTTGCCTTAGAGCAGTGGTTCTCAACCTGGGGGTCGGGGCCCCTTTGGGGGTCGAACAACCATTTCACAGGGGTCGCCGCTCCTCAATCCTGCCCCCCTTTTAAAAGAAGGTGGCCTCACAGCCAATGGGAGCAGTGCTTCTGAGACCCCTGCGCTGGGGTTCAAACTGCAAACCCCAGGATTCCATAGGATGGTGAAAGTGGAATAATAACGCTGTCACAGTCTAGTGCAGAAATAGCCAGGATGACTTTCTTCTCTTGCTTTTGTTGTGCGTGGACCCTTGGCACTTGCCACACGCACGTGTTGTGTTCTTCGCCCCGACTGTCTTGCATTCCTCGCTTTTTGTATGTTCAGCGTCCACACTCCCTTTAAGGGAGGGAGGGAGTGAAACAAAACGCGTCTGCTTATGCTGCTGCCATCTTTCCTCTCTCCCTGTCCTTTCCTCCCTGCGCCTCATGTAAAATGTGGGCTGTTTCGGCATTGCCTTTGGGAGTGACTGGCTTTTTGAACTGTGGAAACCCAGCATTCAGAACTAGAACTACTGCCTTAATTCTGGCATTGATGGACGCTTTCTGTGCTTAAAAAAGGAGGGGAGGGTTACCAGTTTTTAGGCATTAGAAGTCTATCCAGAGCAGTGATTTAGGGCAGTGTTTCCAGTCTATTTGATGTTGGAATGAACTAACTAACTAACAAATAAATAAATAAAAATAAAATAACGAAAATGATTTTATGGTTGGGGGTCACCACAACATGGGGAACTGTATTAAGGGGTCGCGGCATTAGGAAGGTTGAGAACCACTGCCTTAGAGAGCCTTATGGAATCCGTGCGGTTGCCATAAGGCAACGGGAGGCTTGAAGACACATAGACACAAGTTTATATAGAAGTTGATAGCAAATATCTCCGCCCTGATGATCTGCATAGCTGTGGCTTCAGCATAACCATTATGCGTGATAGGATTTACCTTTGGGTAGCCATTTTATATATCATCTCAACAGGAATGTCACGGACAAAATATCTGAAGTCATACGCACATAATTTTCTTCTGTCGCTCCCAAGTTATGGAATGGCCTGCCGGAGGAGACCCGGCACATTACCAGCCTTGACGGCTTTAAAAAAGCAGCCAAGACTGTTCTCTTCCGACAGGCCCTCACAGACTAGTGTTCCACCGCCTCTCGTCAATTGTCCTTTTGTTTTTAATTTTGTTTTTAATTTGTTTTAGTAATTAATGTGTTTTAAGGGGATAGAAGGGTTGGTGGGTGGGAAGGATGGGGTACATTTTAATGTTTTAATGTATTTATATATTCTGTAATGCCGCCTCAATCCATTGGGAGAGGCGGAATAAAAATAAATTTTATTATTATTATTATATTATTTGATCTAGTTCAAGACTCAGAGAGAAATCTACACACTCTTCCACTTTTTTCCCCCAGAGAGATACCTGTATTAGGCCGTTTCTACATTACATTGTTATAGTGCTATTATTCTACTTTCAACATCCTATGGAATCCTGGGGTTTGCAATTTAGGGAAAGGCATTTAGAATTCTCAGCCAGAGAGCTCTTTGGCCTCAGGAAACTACAAACCCCAGAATTCCACAAGGTGTTGAAAGTATAATAATAGCACTACAACAAAGCACTGCAGAAATGGCCTTAGTCTGTTGTAACAAAACCAACCCAAATGTTTTCTTGTGATTTTAACACATTTATACAGGGTAAGTATTCATAGAGTAGAACAAACTTCATTGGATAAGTGAGATGTTGTCTTTACATAGCCACTGTCTATGCTGGCCAGGGGCGTCTGGGAGTTGTAATCCAAAAATAATGTTTCCAAACTTTGGAATAAACACATTTGGTGTTTGTTGAGCTGTTAGATTATTAGCAGCATGGCTGGAGAGGAAAAAAAAATACAAAAATGTTACAGTGATATTCATAGAACAGTGGTGGTTATACAAGTTTTCTGGCAAGACAGTTAATGAATTTTGTGGAATAAAAATCGAGTCACAGATAATAGTATCTGACCTCTTTATAAATTAGAATTCCTCTTGCTGGAGCATCTTTTTGAAGTTGTTTAGGAACTGAGATGCCTTGTGGCTTTGTTTATTCACTCTTCTGTTGGAAGGAGGATAAAAATACAGAAAATGAAATTGATTGTGGATTTCTGTATATTTTGGTTTTGTGGTGATATCTCTTTAAAGAATCTTGGTTTGTACTGGTGGTAATGCTATGTACACTTAACATGGTAGTCCCACTGCCTGGATTTCCTGCCCTATTTACACTTTGGTTTTCAAGATGTTCAGGACTCAGAATCCCTGGCCTTTCTCTATGCCACCTGGGTTTTCTGAGGGCTTAAGTCCAAAGCATTTAGAGAACCAAGGTTTGGAATCATTAATCTAGATTCCAGAGTACTGAAGTTCAAATAATTTCAGACTAATGAATCTGAATCAAAGACGTGCACTTCAAGCATATTTATGAAAAACTCCTCGTTCATGTAAATAACTTCAAATATTTACATGAATAGGGAGTTCTGCATAAATGTGCTTGAGGTGCAAGTCTCATTTCAATGGTGAGCAGCCAATCAGAAGTATTACTTAGACTGATGGGTTAATTTGACATTACATGTTAAAATAAGAAGCTTGTATATATTCATTGAATGTTTACATATTTCTTCTACATGCACTTTATAGCCTCAAAATGAGTACATCGAGTTACATCGGAAACGATACGGCTATCGCTTGGATTACCATGAGAAGAAGAGAAAGAAAGAGGGCCGTGAGGCTCATGAGCGCTCAAAGAAAGCCAAGAAAATGATTGGGCTGAAAGCCAAGCTTTATCATAAACAGCGGCATGCAGAGAAGATACAGATGAAAAAGACGTGAGTGAGCTCATGTATAGCTAAACAACTTTGGTATAATGAATTATTTGTATATTTAGAGTCTAGCCTCAATAGGATTCACCACTAGCACTTGAAACTTATTTGTGTCCTTTCAGTGGACTCTTACAAATACATTTTGGCTGTATGTAATTGTGTCAGGAAAAATTCATCACTAGTCAATTGTTATTAATTTTGCAGTTTTTCTGACTTGGTTTGTTTGATTCAGTCACTCCCCTCTCTCAAAAGAGTTGTGTGGCCATAGTATGTTTTCCCTCGTAAACTGTTTTCATTTTTGCTTGATTCTAAACTAATAACTACCACTTTTCTAATTTTTGAAAATTATTGTATATACATTGTATTCCTCTAGCATTAAGATGCATGAGAAGAGAAATACCAAACAGAAGAATGATGACAAGACCCCAGAAGGAGCTCTGCCAGCATACCTGCTGGACAGAGAAGGCCAATCTCGAGCAAAAGTTCTTTCCAACATGATCAAACAAAAGCGGAAAGAGAAAGCTGTAAGTAACAGATACTGGCAATAGTTGTAAGTAGCAGATGTAAGCAATAGGTACTGATTTGTTAGATAGTAACCCTGATGTCCATTTAGGGCATTTATTTTAAGTATTTATAAATTTGATTTGCTGCCTATCAAGGGGCCCAGATCAATTTACAGTATAGAATAATACCATAAAAATGTGACAGAATAAGGGCAGAACATTCTTTAAAACAAGACTGAACAATGCCCAGATTCATCAAAATTCTGGCAAAACCGTTTTTCCTACCTATTTAAAACCTGCTGGGGTGAAATCAACTTGACCTCCTTTAAGAGGAAGTTCCACTGTCTGAGTGCTGCTCCAAAAAAATTGTTTTGTGTACCCTACAACTAACCTCTCTTGGGAATGGATCATACAGCAGGCCCTCTGAGGAAAATGACAGGTTATAGGAGCAGGAGCCAGCATGGTGGAGTGGAGACCAGAATTTAATTCCTGCTCAGACATGGAAACCTACTGGCTGAGCTTGGGCCTGTCACACACTCTCAGCTCCAGAAAACCCCATGATAGGGTCTCCTCGGGGTTGCTGTAAGTCATAAATGACTTGAAGGGGCACAACAACAACAATTCTTTTCAATATCCCAGCCTCAAACCATTTAAGTCTTTATTGGACAAAACCTATATCTTGGATTGGGCTCTGAAACAAACTGAATGCCAGTTAGTTTACAACTGGTGATATGTGGTCTCTAAAGCTCATGTCAAGCAGCATTCTGACTACTGCAGTTTGCACTAGCTGTAGTTTCTGCATACTTTTCAAAGGCATCCCTACAAAGACCATGTCATGGAAGCTTACAAACAATGAAGGCATGAATTACTGTGATCAGTTGTGACTTCCTCAGCAAAGGGTGCAGTTGATGTCCAAACCATAACTGCACCAAGGCATTCAGCTACTTGGCTCTCCAGGAGCAATGTAAGATCCAGTACCATCACCAGAGACAGCAAACCTCAGAGTGAGCACCACCCTGTCAAGAACAGGCTGTTGCCCAGTCTGTCCCACTAGTCTTCTGGCACATGCAGAGGACTCCAGAGAGGCAATGGATAGATCATTGAAGATTAATGCGTATTCTCTGTGACAGCTTCACAATTTCTGACTCAAGTATACCTATCATAGCACTTCTGTTCTGTTAAAAATAAATGGTGGTTAATTGCCATTTTTAAAAATAGATGGTTTTACAAAGATTGATTAAACATACGTTGTAATTAATTAATCTTGCATTCATCTTTTCATTTTCCATCTTCTGTGCTCTTAACAATCCTCTTGTTCCCCCCAGGGGAAATGGGAAGTTCCTATACCCAAAGTCCGTGCCCAGGGAGAGACAGAAGTGCTCAAAGTGATCCGTACAGGAAAGAGGAAGAAGAAGGCATGGAAGAGAATGGTTACCAAAGTGTGTTTTGTTGGGGACGGCTTTACCCGCAAACCTCCAAAATACGAGCGGTTCATTCGACCAATGGTAAATGCTTTCAAAGTTTTGTTTATCAGCATCTCTTTATGATTTGTTTTTTATTGTCATCTTTCAGTACAGCAAAACAAGGGATTTTTTACGATAATGTAAGAGGCACTTTTCTTCTGATTTGCTATAATATTTTTGCTTCTTTTTTATTATATAATAGGGTTTACGATTCAAGAAGGCCCATGTAACACATCCTGAACTCAAAGCCACTTTTTGTCTACCCATCCTTGGTGTGAAAAAGAATCCCTCTTCTCCCCTGTATACATCTTTGGGCGTAATTACGAAAGGCACAGTCATCGAGGTGAATGTCAGTGAGCTTGGTCTCGTAACACAAGGAGGCAAAGTAGTCTGGGGTAAGTATTCAAATGCCATTCACAACTGGTACATCTTAAATACTTCTGGGTAGAAAGATAGTCTAGGGTGAAACTGGACAGAGGTCAAATGTGTCTTTTGCAGTTTATGTGAAGGATTTCAAGATGATGCTGGTGGAGGATGTCCTCCTAATGCAAACAGCACTTTAGTGGGGAAACAAAGATTAGTTCCCCCTACACTTTTTGGAATTTTAATAGCCTACTCTTGTCCAACTTTGCTCATGTGGCCCTCCAAATGTTGTACTGCAGTTCCCAGCACTGACTATCCTGGTTTGAGTTGCTGGGATTTCCTACCCCTGTTCCATAGGATCCTGTGGAGAACATAAATTATACACTTTCTTTTCTAGTGCATTTGAAGCCAGCTGTGTGTCTGTGTTGTATGCTTGCAAGTCATGGGGTTTTCTGGGACTGAGTGTGAGTGTTATGTCTAGGGTCACCCAGAAAGCTTCCATAGCCAAGCGAGGAATCACACCTGGTCTCCAGGATAGTAGGCCAACACACAAGCCACTACATTAGCCTGGCTGCTGTAGTTCCAAAATCAGTATATATTTAACAGCTTTTTGTTGTTGTTTCTATGGCCTATTTTAAGTTTTACCCCCCTTCTGATAGTTTTTTAAGTAGGCAGCCAAAACGTAGCTTAATGCCATCTTATTGAGTTGCTTCAACTTGGGGTGGGAACAATGGAGGTACCTTTCCCTTCCCTGCTGCCTCATTTCTTATTTTTATTGTCAGGTTGGACACAGGGTCAGGAGTGACTATTCATCCCTGGTGCCAACCTTGCATGAATGGAGAACTTTAGCCCAACTTTAGTATGTATAGGAGGATACCTGTGTTGTCAGCTGTGGGGGGTGTTCCACTCTCTCTCCAGCAGCACCTGATGAGGGAATCCAGATCACAGCTGTGTCCCCGGCCAACATTTTGTTGCAGAGGAGTGCCGGTGGCACGTGAAAATGACTAAACATCCTCTGCCTCCAGTGCAAAGCTGCTCCCTTTCCCCCGTTTGCCTGAAGGCAGCTGTAACATGCCTGGCCATGCCCTATAGTGGAGCAGTATCTGTGGGTATCAGTTACAACTAGACATATCATCCATCCGCCTGCTACTGTTATGCAACCAGGCCAAGGAGGATTGCTTAATAGAAAATGCTTCCTTTCACAACATTCCTTGAAGGATATATGCTGACATCAGTCACCTACAGAATCCTGACCTTTGGTAGTTCCTGTTTTTATGTACACATCACTTATGTTGATTGCATGAGTGTGAGCAATAAACCTGTGAACCTATGTCAATTATGAATTGAGAGAAGTTTAAAAGTCCATTTTTTAATATTCTTCCAATTTTTTCCTTTTCAGGGAAGTATGCACAAGTAACCAACAATCCAGAAAATGATGGGTGCATTAATGCAGTTTTACTGGTATAAGCAGCACATTTAGCGCAGTAGCTTTCCCAACCCAGAGAGAAGACTGCCTCAAGAGTACTTGTAGAGAAAGATCTTGTCAATGCATCAGCAACTGAAGAGAAAGGACTGATTTTTCATTTTACAAAAATAAAAGACACCAACTTGGACCAAAGCTTATTGCATGCTTCCGTATGTTGCTGATTGGAGGGAAGTGGCTTATTCAATTGAAACTACTTCCAAAAAGCTGAGGTGTAGTCAGAAGGGGGGAAGAATGCTTCTTAAAAAGAATTCAAGACATGTGGGAGGAAAGTCCAAGAGAATTCAAGACATGTGAGAGGACTGACATAAAGAAAGTAAGTGAGATGAATCTGATACTGACAGCTATTACAGGGTCAGCAGAGAATATACAATTTATTCAACATATAGTGATAGAAGATAAAAACCCTTTCTTCATTAGTCCAGTATATTTATACTAGCAAATCACTTTGGAGGAAGAAAGCAAAACAGCAGCAACCATTTCAAGATTGTATGGACAGACATCTAAAGTGAGGCTAGAGATCCAAGAGTTGTCTCTACCAGCAAAAGCAGAGTTCCTCTAAGAACACCCCAGTTGACAGAAAATATTTCCCCCAATTTACCCCTTTTCTTCAAGACCTCAGTGCCACTTCCTCTCAGTTCCCAAGGCTCCCATTTCCTTTGAGAGCCTACTTTCAAGGAGAGACCTTGTAGGGAGACCTTGGCAGAGGTCACCACCTTTCCAGCTTCACTGGCTTAGAAGTCCAAAGAATTTGTTCTGCCCAAAGAAAGTTTTTGCTTGAATTTACCCACAAAATATAGGCCTTCTGCTGCTTGTGTTTCATTAAAGTGAGACTTCTGTTGACCCCAAGTAATCCTTAAAGGTGTAAATTGTCATGTGCCTCTCCTACAACTGAGCCTAGTGTCCATCCTGCAGTTTCAAAGCAGAATCCTCTGTTGGTCCTTAGCTATGGGAAAAAGAATAAAAGGGATATTGAAATCTTTGCCAATTTCAAACTACTGAAAGCAATCAGAAAATTACAAAATAACTTTAATTGTTGAAACACACAGAAACAATATACACTATAAAGGGACAAACTGGAAAACACTGAACAGAACTCTAGTGTAGGACAGCATCATTGAGCTGCTTATTAGCAGTACAAGTCCACAGAACATCTCATGCCACACTTGTGGCAACTCCCTTTGAACTGTAACAATAATGAAAAATGAGCGTGGACTTGAAGCTTGAATATATGTTGCTTATGGCTACATAACAAGATGGCAGGACTCCAGTCTTGAGAATTCTTATAGTGACAAGCATGAACAAAAAGCACTGCAGAAGTGTGTGGATCAAAATGTTAAAACATTTTATTAAATACAAGATGAAGTCCTATATTTTTCATGCAGTTGATTCAGCAAAGGTGTTCTGCATGAAATCAAAACTTTTGCAAAATGATGTGTTCATGGGATGTAAAGCACAGCTTGACATTTAGAAGAAACAGTTAAGATCTGAGCAGATAGTGAGCTCCAAGAAAGCAACACAGCTAAGAGCAAAGTTCACATACTAACCTCCTTTAGATCCTAACCTGACCTAAGAACAAGTAAATGGATAATACTGCTTTTTAACTGTAAGCAATATGCTACATACAGCATGTTTTAATCACATTTGCTCCAATTCCTAATAAAGAATTGGTCTATTTTTTCCTTTGCAAATGTAAATTTTTTTATGTTGTCTATTGACACATGAATGCTAAATTGTAAATCCTTCCCAAAAATCTCTTCTATCATGTTTTCATTCAGTTTTACAAACATGTTCTTTCAAGCATTGACATTTATAGCTTAGTAACAATTGAAGTAAAAGATTTTTACTAATACTTTTACAAGGGGCTAGAGATAACAAATACCTACTTGGGATGCTTCTAGAGTGAGGACATCAAAATGTGATCTGGATCAGGAGGAAAAGATCTAAAATCCTCAGACAGGTCTTAAGTTTAATTCTAGGCTTTCCCTGTGGGACTATTTTAAAGATACATTTTGTAGACTAATTGTGATCAGAGACATGCATGTGTAAAATAATAACCTAGGAAAGTTCTTAAGTTTCTGCAAAATGGAAAACCTCCATATTTGCATACAGGGACATAAATTATTTCAGTTACATGCAAAGCAAGCAACAGTGGTGTTCTTGGGGTCACAGTTACTATGTGAGAGTTCCTTCAAGTTTCATTATATTAGTAACAAGATTTTAGAAGTGCTGAGAAACTGAACTGTGGGCAATGAGATATTCCATCACAAACCATTTTAAAAGTTACAAAATCAAAACAGAAACAGACTCCAGGAACAAAGTTTTGCGGCCTTAAGTATAACAAAACAAATGTATGACTTAGGGAAAACACAATGATTTAGAACACACTGATCACTACCAATGCAGGGAATATTCTTGGGTTATCTCACAAAACATAATTTTGATTTATAGAGCAAAAACTAAAATTTTCATTAAATGTTTACTTTATTAAAGCTTAACCCAACACACCTACTGTAACATCCATATCCTACATCCATTAAAAAGACTGTACACTAGTTCTCTGCAATCTAACCCTCATCATCCTCAAAAATTCCAATCCTTATGCAATAGCAAAAACTGCAGACTCTTTAAATTTTCAAGGTGTCCTATTTACAAAAAAAAAAAGCTTTGCACTATGGGACATAAATTGTTAATAAGAATTAGAAATGATGACAGTACACATGAGTATGTTTGCTTATGAACACACACTTCTGCAAATACATTCCTAATCCACAATATACAAAATGTACATCGGTAGAAAAAAGCGCAACATCCTGAAAACACAGGCTTAACTCAACACTTGTATATGCTTCAAATCCAAAAACTTCTCATGGCATGCTTTAAAAAAAAAAGACAGCACTTTCTTCAAGACAAACTTTTTAAAAAGCAATTAACTGAATTCTTAGAAAATATCCAGAAAGTTTGTACAACCAGAAAGCCAAAATAGACCAATTCTTAGCAGGTTAAAATCAAAATACTTCAAAGCTATCCAAGTGAAGCTTTTTACATACTAAAACAAGTTGCCTCTAATTTAAGACAGTGGCTTGAGTCCACTGAATACATACTGACAGAAATGCTTCCATCAGCAAAATTAGAAGAAGAAATTACATCCCTTGTACACTGCAGCTGCCGCTATTCCCTAAAAACCTGCTCTGGGAGGCAGGATAACCCTTTGGAACTAGATTTTAGGGGGCAGGAGGGTATGAATCTATGCTATTATTTATAAACCTTGCCAACTGTACTACTTATAAAAAGGTATAGCCATACAAATCTTGAGAGATTCTTAGCTGTGTCTACGCTAGTATTCTAATTTATGCTCTTTTCTATTAATTATATTAGGATCTTCATTTGTTAAAGAAAACCAGTCTACTTATTCACAGGTCAAATAAGCAGAGGACTCCAATATGAACCAAAACTCCAGGTCTAGCTGATCTATAGCTGGGAATATACAACACTTGATTTTATCAACAGGGATACCGTGTCTATGAAAAACTGAAAAGAAGAAGGAGAAAGATGAGCACAGCTTAGAACAAATAGTGTCAAATGTTTTCTATTTCTGTTATTACCAAAGAGTACTTTAATTTACTATAAAATAATGATACAGGCTTTAAAGACAACTATAGTTGCAACATCTGTTCTGCACAAGTTTGGTTATCAAAACTTAATACAGCATGGAATTAATCCTTCCACACAACACAAACTAATGGCAGACTAGGTTGCCTTTTCAGTGAAGGAAGAGGCATTCCAATGTCCTCCAGATCTGGGCCTACAACATCCATCCTTTCCACTGGCTGGATTGATGGAAGTTGTAGCCCAAAATATCTGTAGGAACAAGATTGCTTACCCATATCTCAAGGTTGCCTCCTGGTGACCAAAGAAGCATGTGACACAGAAGTATTAGACAATGAATATGTATTTGACCCACTTTTAAGAAAACAGTTATTCTACGTAACGCTTTGCAAACTGAGCCAAATCAGATACTGTAGTAACTACAATGTCAGGTGGCATTTGCTCGGTCATTCAGCATCTCCAATATGGTTGATACAAAGTCATTGTGGTAAAACAGATACTTCTACTTTTTTAAGCAATACATATCATGTACCCTCCAGACATTTGTCTTCTCAGATAATGAGTCAATGCACACAACGTATAGCCAAAGAAAATAGGGTTTGACAGCAGTGTCTGAATACATGACTGTCCTGGTGATCCATTTAGTTTGTCCTTTAAAAAAGAAAAAGGAACACAGACATTGTGACAACAGCTCTCCTTTCAAATTAGCTTTCCTTTTTTCTTGGGTGGTCCTTTATATCCTTTGGCCTTTCTTCGCAAGGTCCGCCTGTCCACTACGGGCACCTCAATTTCCACTTCCTCTGAACTGCTGTCAGCAGCTCTCTCTGATGCTGGCTCAGCCGACTCTTCAGACTGTTCATCCAGTTGGTTCTTTTGTCCTTCTGAATGCTGCTGGTATGAGATGTCCTCCAGTTCAACCATCATTAAAGCCCCCTGACCTAAAGCAACAGGGGCTTCTGGAGAGTCAGACCCTCCCTCCTCACTTTGCTCCTCCAAGGAAGAGGTTGTATGGGGAGACACATTTTCAGAAATGCTATCCTCCGGTGCCTCAGCTGCTACAGAGTTTGAAAGACCATTATTGGAAGGTTCTTCTTTCTCTGCACCTGAAATGGGATCTGCATTTTGAACAAGTCCTCTCTTCCTCTGTGTTGCTTGTTGCTCCTCTTCCATTGGTACTTCTGTATCTGCCATGCTCTCAGCCTAAAGGATGGGAAAATGAACAACTGCTAACAATGTGGTACATGCAACCAAGACTATTGTATTTTGTAGATGCCCTTCAATTCCCTTCAGGAAGCTGTAATCCAAAATAAGGAGGACACTGACTTGTCCTACAATATATATCAATATAAATGATAGTCATAGAAACCTAAGGCAAAGGTGATAACAGGCCTAACGCTAAGGCCTGGTGTAGAGTCTTAAGAGGCTAAAAGCCAATCCTTGAAAACTAAGCCAACGGGGATGGTGTAAAACATGAGCAATCTGTTGCCCCATACTTGCCTCAGCTGAAACACCCATGATCCTTCTTGCCTGCTGCTAACAGCTGTGCTGGCTTAGTTACACCACTGTACTGCAGCAAAAGACTCCTTCCCATAAAATCTATGTTAACAAGTGATTGTACCAACAAAGCATTAAAGAAACCTTTTAAAAACTGTGTTATTATTTCCCTCACCTTATCAGAAACATTGTCATCACTGTCTTCAGTGGATTTTACCGAGGAATCCAGGATTAACGGGACAAGCAGAGTTAAGGTTGCTTCTTCTGAACCTTCTGACTGGAGCTTTGAATCTCCATCCATAACTTCACCAGCTGTTTGCCCTTCAGTTACTATTGACACTTTGATGGCATCTTCCATTAGCTCTCCATTGAGTGGCTCTACATCAGTTTCCTAAAATGACACGCACATAATAAAAAGATGCACACTGTTACTTGAATACAATCAAAAAGAGTACTAGTCAACAGAGACAAGAGCTGCAAATATGAGAGTTTATCATGTAGCACTGTTACACTGCAATTGTACTATGCTAGTCATGTCTTTGTCTGAAGCTCACTGCACAGTATCATGACTCTCCTTGTGCTGTACTGCTGTTACGCTGCTTGGAAATTCATTCTTTTATCTATTGAAATAATCTGTTCATGACCCCCCTATCCCACTGTGATTTAGTACCCAGTCTGAGTGCAAATGTCTCATTCTAACTTGTGATATTGGGAGCAGAGCAGCATGGTGTGAGTATGATTTCACTGCTCCTTCAATATTTTTATCAATGATTTAGTACGATGGGGTGGAAGGAATTCTTATCACATTGGCAGATGATACAAAACTGGAAAGGGTAGCTAACACATGGGAGGATAGGAAGAGAACTCATAAGGTTGTTGGTAACTTGGAAACCTGGGCTGAAACTAATAAAATGAAATTCAGGAGGGAAGTGTAAAATTTTACATTTAGGACACAAAAACCAAATGCACAGGTACAGGATGGTGGATATTTGGCTCGGCAGTACTACACATGAAAAGGACATTGAGATTACTGTTGATCATAAGTTGAACATTATCTTAACTTGCATTAATACAACCATAGTTTCCAAGTCAAGGGAGTAATAGTTCCATTATATTCTGTGCTTGTCAAGTTTGTGTTCAGTTTTGGGTGCTTCATTTTAAGTAGGATATAGACAATCTGGATTCAGAGGAGGGGAATGAGGATGATAAGCAGTATGGAGAAAAAAAGTGTATGAGGAGAGGTTAAGGAGCAGGGCATGTTCAGGTTGATAAAGAGAAGACTGAGGGATGAATGATCACACGCAACGGCTGTGACAAAGGTGGGTGCAGGTTTGTTCTCTGCTGGCTAATGGTTCCTGACAGTAAGAGCAGTTCAACAATGGAATGTGCTGCCTCAGAGTGTGATGGAATCTCCTTCTTTGGAAGTTTTTAAACAGAGGCTGGATGGCCATCTGTTGCAAATGCTTTGATGGTATATTCCTGCATGGCACGGGGGTCGATGGCCCTTCTGGTCTCTTCCTACTCTCTGGTTTAATTCTTTCTTGTATGGGTAGACATATAATATGGCCTTTGGCTTAATGACTCTTGCTTCTGATGTTGGGTGGGGACCATGAGGCACTGTTCTTCCCAGGGTTGCTATCATCATTAAGACAAGAGAGAGACCAATCTGGTTCATTACTGAGACTGACTGCACCCTCCCTGGCAGAAGGAACATGAGCTCCTCCAACAATGTGTTGCCCGGGAACAACCAAAGGAACAAAAGACACCAGTTCCTATTCAGTGCAATACTACATAGGAAGATCAGCCTGACCAAAACAGGCTATAAATGCATAATGTAGTTTTGACTTGAAGAAGCAACCTCCCCATTCTAAGCTTTTCCTCCACATCCTTTCCCTTGCATTTCATCATCATTGTCTCCACTATCATCGTCTCCTCTTCCTCCTCCCTCCCAAGTGAGGAAGTCAGTCTCAGCTTTTTAGAATATTCCAAGAATGATAGGTACCACATATACCTCTTTATCATCTTGCTTCTCTAATGGAGCAGTTAACTGTGATGCTTCTTGGGCTGGTTGTTTTTGATTTTCTACTAGTATCTCTTGCTCACTTTCAACCACATTTTCTTCTGTTTCATCCACCAACTCCTCTGAACTTTCAGATACACGTGTGACAGGTTCCAGTCTGTGGAGAGGCATAACTACAATAACTACTGAGGTAAAATATTTAACAAAAACCATCAGTTTAACAATATCACAACACTTTGGTACCAGATATCAATTAGTATGATGTACAGACTGTAGTTTGCTTAAGGACCAAAACAGAGGGGTGGTCTCTCTTGACCATTGTAAAGCGCCTTTCTCGCTCCCCCTAAATCCACAAGCCACCACTGATGCACACAAGCCCAGCCTGTACATATAAGAAAAAAACTTTCATTCTAATTTTTTCGTTTGTATTTAATTTGCCAAAACTCTACCTTCTCATAGCATGCAAGTTTACAACAGAATTCAAATACCAAATCGCTTCTTAGGTTCTAGGGCGGCTAAAGTACAATCCTAGACATGACCGTTCATACATAAGCACCTGCTGAGTTATTAGGTTTAACTATAATGTTTTGTTATTTCTAAACAGACACAGGTAAGATTGCACTCTCAGAATCCAAGTGAAAAATGAGACTGCAAGCTTTAATTCACATGTAGAATATATTTGGGTTCTGCTATGTTTACGGCAGTGATGCAAACTTTCCTTTCCACATGGTCTGGTACATCATTAAATTTAATTTTTGTTCACTTCTTTTTCATTCTGGTGATATTTAAATTTTATTACTGATCTGATTTTTTCTAAATAAAATATAAATTAGTTAAATTATTTGGTTTGGTTTACTCTACCTAAATAATGACCAGCAACAAAACACAACACAAAGATGAAGCTAAGTTTTGCAGTAACCATCTATTGGATTCTCCCGAAATACCATTTCTGTTTAGAAGCAATCAAGATTACTTTGGTGTATGCTACCCCTGTACAAATGAAAACAGCTTCAGAGGGACTATACTTCTCACACTGCTAAAAATACATCATACCTGTTTTCTGATGTTTGAGAAATGTTTCCATCTTCACCTTCAGAAACGTCCGATTCTTGCATTCTTTTCCCCAATTTGGGACGTTTCAGATGATTGCTTCGTGATCGAGTAGAAGATATTACAGCATTAACTTCTGGGGGAGGAAGAGAGGAACAGAAGCTTAGCTTTGTAGTCTGAAAAATAATGTCATACGACTTGGGAAATTCCAAGCACCCAATTGCTCTAAAATTACGCTTACAGGTGCCTAGAAATCAGGGTATAAATCCAATTCTTAGTCCCACCTAGAGCAGATCCACTGAAACAATAGAAGTATACATCCTGTTCCCATTGATTAAACGGATTTATTCTAGCTGGGACTAACAACTGGATTTAATCCCAGAAATATTTTACAGCTATAGGTAGGCATACAATGCACTAATACTACTCCTAGGAACTTCAAATATGTTTTCAGCTGTAGTTAATACCCTCCTGTCTACTATTCTGCTACAGCCATAAGTCCCTTCTTCTTTGGCATCAGCAAAAAAGACAGCTTACTAACAAGTTTTTATAAGCTTTATGGGAAGCAACATGAAAACATGTAGGCTCCAGCATGTTCAATACATGTCTGTAGTTTCCCTTACAGCTTTCTGAAAAACAGACAACAGGCAATAATATCACCAATGTATTCTGTGTCCCTTAAACTACATTTGGCCCTTTTATTGCTGAAGAAGACAACTGTAATAGCTCCAGTTTGTCACTGCATAATTTCCGTACAGAAGCACTCATAATTAAATTGAAGCACAGCATTATTTCAAGGCAAGTTGGAGAATGTGTTGCCCCTCAGATGCTGCCAGAATGCAATTTTCATAGCTTCAGCCAGAACTGCTCATAGTCAGCTATTTGGGGAGCAGCGGCTTAAAAATATCTGGAGAATTTCCTCTGCCCTTTCAAATAAGGGGGTAAAGAATATGGACCCTAGGATTTGATAACCACGATTCATGGGGGATCAACTGATCATACCTTCAGAAGTGCCTTCATATATGTCTAAGCCATCTTTGTTTTTATGGCTGTCAACCTGGAAAAGAAAACCACCAAACACACACAGAGAGGAGTGAGATGTTATACAACAACAGGTACATTCCATTCATTCATATTACTATTATGACCCATCTGGCTATTCATAAAGTTACATAACTCTATCCATTGTCTATGTGGAATACTGTACACATGAATGAGAACTTGGGATACGCCTCAGGCTTATTCTTCTGCCATATCTTTCTATTTTCCATATCACATTGTAATCATATTGTAAAGCATTACCTGAAACCTCTGCACATATCCAAAAAGCCCTCTGATAAGGAGGTCGGGAAAAAAGAAGCAATACAGAAGATAAGAAACAAAAGTGGGGTGGGGAGAACTAAATGCAAAGCACTTAAATGGAAATGTCACAGGAAAAAAGAGGCCCATTCCTACCACTACATCCATCATCAAATTATTTTTTTCCTACTTTTTTCCCCATTCCAAGATTCAAAGTAGCTCACAAATGTTAAAACAGATACAGCTTGAATTTCATATCATACAAAAATTAACAATATAATTAAACAATAGATTTAAAATCAGTTAAAAACATGACCATTAAGAAGAACAAGAATAAAACAGTACATCCCATTCTGAAATGCCCCTTTCCTACACTCTGAGCCCTCAAAGGCCAGGTGAAGCAAAGACGTCTTCAATTGCCTATGGAATAATACTAAGGTGACTGCCAATCTAACCTCTCTAGGAGGGGAGCACCAAGCCTAGGAGCAATCAAATAGAAGGCACTCTCCTGTGTTCCCACCAGAAGTGCCTTGTGAAGGTGGTGGGACAGAGAGAAGCCCCTCTTCAGAAAGATCTCAAAACACAGTCAGGTTTGTACAGGACAGTACAATCCTTTAAGTAACTTGGACCTACACCTATACAGATCATCACTGGGGCAATCTTTTTCCAACTCAATGACAGGCCTAGGCCTCATAGCCAGGACAGCACTTCCTTCTCTAAGGTACATCAGCTGGTGGCTTAGACTGGATCAGTATCAGGTGGAGCATGCTTAAAGTTGCACCATTTGACTGCTATAAACAAAGCCAACACTTCACCTATCCCTTGGAGCTTAATTCCATACACCAGTTTTTACTTACAGAATAGAGGCAAAGAACATACAGACACACAGCCCCATTTCCCCCTAAATGAGGTGATTTTTGACCCATCCCCACCTCAAAACCATTCACAACTACTCCAAAATCAAGTAATTTTGCCTCCCTTAGTCACTCACACACATATCCAAAAGGCTGAAAATAAGACAAAATCCAAACCAAAAGTAACTCTGCCAGCGCAACCCACCAGGGGATGCAGAGGCAAAACCTGCAATATTCTTGGCACAACTGAATAGAGGAATGTCATCTAAAGGATGGGAAAAGAAACTGAAGAAAATTTGATTTTTTTAACAAAATGTCCCCTATGAGTTGAAAGTAGCATGCTACTTTAAAAACCCCCACAATATTTTAAAATAATACAAGGCAAACAGGCTGTGTACCTACACTTTGCTGTGTTTCACTTGGTTCACTTGTTTGCTCATCTGCTAGGCTGTGGTCCATGGCACTCTGCAGAAAACCATCCTCATTCTGGGAAATGTGACTTTCTTTTAGCAATCCTTCTGTTTATTACAAAATTCAGAAGAGAAAATGCTCTTTTAAAAATATAACTTTTACGATCAGCAATCCTAGCACTCTGAATACACTTGATTATATGTCCTTTCAAAAGCTAAGCCAAGTAGGACCTCATTAGTACTTGCATGGAAGACCACCAGGAACTAGCAGGGATTTCCCAATAGCACTAAGAAGAGAATCCTGCCTGAAACCCTGGAAAGCCATTGCTGCTAGTCAAAGTTGACTGAACTGGGCTAAATGGACCAATAGTCTTAAACAGTATAAGTCAGTTTCAAATGTTTCTACAATATACTTTACATACTTTCACTTCCACAACCTCAGTGTTAAGAGTTGTAAGTTCTACTTTCTTTGTTTTTCTGACTAGAACCAAGAGGTCTACCAGCTAGGGCCAGCTGCAAAACAACAGCTCAGAAAGGTCAGTGTACAATTGTGCAGCAAGGTGCCTCCAAGCATATACACTCAGCTCAGATGCTTGTACCAAAACAAGGCTTCTCATACACAAGTCATTTCCACACACAAATCTACCCCTATTTCCCCCCATCCTTTCTTGATTTCAATAGCCTAATGCAGAGCCAGCATGGTGTAATGGTTCGCACATTCGATTAAGACTCCATGGCTTGAATCCCTGGTCAGCCATGGAAATTCACTGGGTGACTTTGGGCAAGTCATGCTCTCTCAGCCTAAGAGGAAGGCAATGGCAAAACTCCCCTGAATATATCCTGGCAAGAAAATCCTATCACAGGGTCTCCAAGAGTCAGAGTCAACTTAAAGGCACATTACTACTACTAACTAGCTTAATTTTCTTGTTGCTGTTCTTAGAAAACTGAGAAACATTGTAAACCTCAAACAGAAATCAGCAGAAAATTCTGACCTATCTTCTGCCTTCTTCAACTTCCATTAGACCCTGAAGCCATCATACCTTTGTATTTTAAACTTTCTCTCTGCAATATGCTAGCTATAGGTGTTCTCTGGTGCCAATGACCTATTCCTTCAACTTCCCACAGAAGGTCTTGATCTCCAGGGTACCTTTCAAAGTATTTCTGACAAGCTGAGAAAAAAAAAATAAAGCACAAATGAAACAGTTTCAGCATATGCATAACACAGATTCAAAAAGAAGAGGGTTACTCAAGGGTTTACTATATTATGTTTTCTTCCTTCTTTTTGTTTTCCAAACATACTTCATGCCTTTAATCCAAAAAAATACATATGCTAGATTTAGGGAGAATCTAAGAAACTAGAAGGACAAATTCGTTCCCTGAAAAAAGTTGCACAAATATTTACTATTTTGTGCTGCATATATTGTATGTGTTTGCACATATACTCTTGCCCTTTATTTATGACTACTATTACAATAAAAAATTATTAAATAAAATAGATGTAGCAGGTTTAATGCCACGGGACTAACAGAAGGGCTTACCAGCATGCATGAAAGATGTGAGTGGGAACCGGAGGCCCAGTGCATCTTCTGTGAATGAATCTACAAAATCCTCCAGCATCAATAGTCCAAAGTCTTTTTCTCGATGTTTCTTTCTCACAAACATTGTGTCCAGAACTGGAAGCTGGTAGCTCTGGGTAAGAAAGGCACTACATATGCTTCCTGCAATCATAACAGCAGCTTTGATTAGCAATCCTGGATGGATTTATAATTTTGGTGCACTCATGGTGGTTCCTAAGAGAAACTTAGGTATATAATTTACTTTGTTCTTCATGTATTTCAGAATCATTCTAATAATATAATCTCTAAAATTATGGACTGGATGAGTCAAGAGTTTGCATGGGATAAATCCAATTGTTAGTTTTTACTAAAATCAATCCATCAAGCTCAAAAGATTTACAGAAGTCCTGATTTAAAACATCCTTCACTACTGCCCAGGCATATAACCTCTACTTTAATTTACCGGTACTCATTGCATTCCTTTGCCTTCTGAGTTCAAGTTAGATCTAAACTTCTGCATTAGTTAACCCCATCAAGAGCCAATTTTCCCTTTTTTTATTCCTACCATCAACATAAATCTAACTGCTAGTCGCAACTAGCACACCCTAGCTAAATTAGTTACTTAATGGTATGTTAACACTTGTGTAAATAAGCTTGATTTAGCAGGTCTATTCTATTTAGGAAATAATAACTGGATGTAGCCCTCTAGCATTAGATGAAGGGCACACAAGCTCCATGAGCCTATTGCAGGCCTCACCACCACTACAACATGAATCCAGTAAGATGGGTGTTTTGAAGAAAAATTTGCTACTCCTGGAACAGGGATTCATCACTGTGGTAGGATCAGGGGCCAATATTCTGTCCCTTGAGTCTGCCAGGGCCTGTATGGACAGCCAGTCTGCAAAGCAAAACCTCAGAGTGACCAGAAGCCCACTTCTGGTTTAGAAAAATGGAATTTTTTGTGTTAAATAATGCTGTTAAAAGAGTGAATTGCTGCATCTGGAGATGTAACCTTTTTTTTTTCTGTCAGAAAAAGGATGGTAGTCAAAGGAGCCTGGAAGGGTCAAAGCCTACAAACACAACTTTGGGCAACACCTTGCCCACCTCTGCTTCAGGCCATCTCTGGCAGCAGAACTGGACAAACAGTATTCAGAACGACATACTATGGAACCTTATTCTCACCAGGGCTAGTTTCTTATGACAACAATGAAAGGGGGAACATGCTTGCTTGCATTTTTAGTTTAACATAATTTTGTAAGAACCACCAGTGAAGAGGGAATAATTTAAAAACAGATTTAAAACCCCCCAAATCTACTTGAAGCTATACATATAATGTGAAAGGATCCTCATTCACAAAGAACAAGATATGAATCCTTACCCTTCCACCCTGCTTCGCCACCTGCTTACTCCTTTCCCTCAAGAATTGGCAAGTGAAAGAAGAGAAGAGGTCCATCTGGTCAAATATCAAGTTTCCAACAGTCATCAAGGCCCTATAATTTGTTGCTCCTGGCAACCAATTTCCTTAGAAATTAATCCCCCGAGTCCAAGGAAACAACAACTATGACAAATCCACTGAAGTCCTACAAACCTCTATTATATACCTACTTGTACTTCAAATACTGTTTTTTTAATACATAAGGAGCAATATAGGATCTTGCTTTCTGTTTACAAATGGCACTCTCCTTCCTACCTTTCTGCAGAAAAAACTTTTTTTAAAAAAAACTTGGGCTGGTCTTCCAAAACTGAATGTTCAAGGGGAATGAGCCTTGCAGAATTGTGCCATGCTGTCTGTCAGTATTTTGGTTATTTATTGTTTTTTATAGTTATATTTTTAACTAGTTTTAATTTTATGGATAGTTTAATGGTATTTCTAACTTTATATTTGGTTTTCTGGGGGAGGGCTATGTCTTTTTTGAGACTTGTAAGCCACCTTGAGTCCCAGAATGGGAAAAAGGTGCAATGCATATAAATACAACCACAAACACAGCTATAGTTCTTGTCCAGTGATGTGAAAAGATTGATTTGTTTCTATTTGCCTTACGTCAAAATGACTATTTGTAGCTTTATTTTGAAGGATGGTCTTACCTGGAAGCTTAACAGAATAAAAGCCAATTGCCTCTCCTTTCTTCCACAGAATCTTTGCGTAATCATGGCTGCCATGACAAAGGAATGGGAATTCATTTTTCTCAATTTCTTGTTTGCGATAAATTATTCTGTTTAGCACATAAAGAACCACTCTCTCTCCAATGGACTTTACCTGTGTAAAATACAATGGAGAACACAACCAAATCAAACACAGAGGTAATACAATATGTACAACATTAAATGTATTCAAAAATCATAGGCTATACAAACACTATGAACTGATCTGAAATGGTTTTAACTTTATTGTATTTTATTTATTTTAACCTATTTTAACCTACAGTTGTTTTGGGAAAGGACTGCTAGTGAGTACTATCTCTTACACAAAATTACAGTTTCCAAGTGTGCCCAAGTTCTGGGGGTGTGGCCATCTGGGCAGTTGGTGTAGCCTGAAAGCAGGTTGCTAGGCAACCAGAATAGCACTTCAGAAGAGAAACTCAACCCAGTAGTGTGTGGGAGGCTTATGGCTGAGAGAAAAAGTTATATAAAGCCAAGTACCTGGAAATATTTTTATTTCTTCCGTGAGAGCCTAGCAAGGACCTAGGGAGTAGAGTCCCTTAGTTACTCGGAGAGTATGGATGTTTGGGGAGGTTTAGTTCTCTGTGGAAGCCTAGTGAGAGGCAAAAGAGTAACTGAAACCTAGTAGGATCTGGACAGAGAGCATGACCTAGATTAGGGGTTAAAGCTTTGGTGGGTGTTTGGCCAAAGTGTTGTTGTATAATAATTGTGCCTTTTGTCAAAGTCTGAAGACATGATTGAACTGTTTCTGAGCAGGGAGTTAATATGGTCTGATGAGTGCACTGAAGAAATGTATCAACAATGAACTGTATATGAACTCTAACACATTATTTCACTCTTATTGTTGTCTTAATATATGCTACAGTTTGTCTTCATACATACTGACTCAGCTTGAGTTGTCTACAGTGATAAGTAACACAGAAAACACACTACCGTAACATTACTAAGTGGTTCTAAATAAACACTGAACACCCCCACCCTTTTTACACAAGAGTGGTGTTACAGGAGATGAAGCAGAGCTCTGTGGAAAAGACAGAGTGCCTTATGAGACTGGAAACCCCCACACCAATCTAGGAGAAGTAAAGGACTTGTCACAGCAAGGTTCCCTGAATCAAAGTCCAGACTATCTGAAAAACTATATCTCCCTATACAAGCCTGCCAGAGTTTTGAGAATCTGCCAAAGGGAAGGACTTTCTCTTCTATCATGCTACCATTACAGGCTCACTTGGTGAGGACACAAGAGAGACAGAAAGCCTTCTCAATAGTTGCTCCCATCCTCTGGAATTCTCTTGTGAGGGAAGCTAGGCTGCCCCCTCCCTGATCTCCTTTCACTGGCCGGCAAAGTTCTTTTTATTTAAGCAGGCTTTTAATGTATAATTGCTCGTAGGGAGGTTTCCAGGGGGTGGGGTTTTTTTTTCACTTTTGTATACCTTTTAAATGATTTTATATGGTTTGAGTGTGATGATTTTTTTTAACTGTTTCTCATTTTTTATTGTTATAATTTATTCTTTTTATGAGCTACCTTGGGTACCTCTCTGAGAGAAAGATGGCCCATAAATGAAAAGTTGTTGCTAGTTGTTGAAGTCATGCTAGTTGTTGAAGGCTGTAGCCCAGAGTGTAGCTGAAAGGACCAGGATTTAACAACAATTCTGCTAGGTGGGTTGTCTCCACCCTTTTTGTCCTGTTCAGTCAAAGCCTTACAGGATGTCAGTCAGCTCCAAAGCAACAAAAGCCAACCCTCACACTCTCCATTCCAATAAATCTGAGGTACAAAACTACTATTCAGTATCAAAACCCAAGCAGTTAGGTGCTGACTCTGATAGCAGATAGTTCTTAATAATGTGAGTATGTGCATACCCACCCACCAAAACTATAAGGAGGTAGATTTCTGTTTCAAGGACAGGGGATTAAGAACAGAAGATACAGGGAACCATTTTGGAATATATACTTCAGGCAGAAATAAGGATGCACACTAGTCTTAATCTAAATATGTGCCGGAAGGACTACACAAGGCCACGATCTCAGGACCAATGTAACAAGTCATAAACCACAGTGAAGACAAAACAGAGTTGTGAGAACAAGGCTCTAATTCAATTTTGCAGAAAAACTCAACCACAGCTTCAAGTGGGTTCTATTAACCAACAGATCCAAATCATAAACATTTTGCATATATAAATGTTCCTACCAGAACTCAGATGAAGGCATACTTTCAATAATGAGCACTCCTTTGATTAACCTTGAGAAACTCAAAACGAGAAACAGCACCAGTGCTGCAAAGAAATTATATGATCTCTGATGACTAGAAAATTGATTCCACAGGAATACGCCAAAGAGGAGGAGGATTTCTTTGCACTAGTAGATCATCTTAAATCTGAAGTATTTTACATGCCTTTACTACACTCAACTTCTTGCTAATAGCATAAACACAAAATCAGACAAAAAACTCACACGAGCACCCACACAACTCTGTTGAAAGTAAATCTGAGTTTTACACACTGAATACAT
This sequence comes from Ctenosaura bakeri, assembly GCA_948474755.1. Lineage (NCBI taxonomy): Eukaryota > Metazoa > Chordata > Lepidosauria > Squamata > Iguanidae > Ctenosaura > Ctenosaura bakeri. Next base: position 26,920 of record CAOLHI010003936.1, on the reverse strand, counting down.
TTCACATTTCTTGTACTGAAGTTAAATGTCTGAGAACTGCTCTCAAATGTATTTAAACATAACATTACTTACACGCAGAAGTCCTTCTCTAGAAGGAGCAGATGTTCTCAGAATATCATCAATGGTCCACCACTGATCAGCAAGGAATAGCGCAACAGCTTGAATAAGGAAAGGAGAATACAAAATGGAAGAGGGATGTAACTTATTTTTTTAATCTTAAAACTTGTTGAGGTCAAAAGTAGGAAAAACAAGTGAGCATTCTTTGTAATTATTGTGTTACTTTATTCAAAATTACAAAACCAAATATATCAGAGCATTCACCCAACAAAATACATATCTTTCTTAGGAATGCTACTTGAGCAGTAACTTTATCTCAGGTCAGATTCTAAAGGCCACCTAAAGCTCAGATTTTCCACAGTACTCCCTTTTTTAATGAATTCATAAGTTCTACATGTAATAAGGTGTCTTACAGATAAAACATACAAGCTAACGGCAATAAAAACTGCATATTATACAAAACAACACCTGCTCTCTCTCCAAGAACAAAGTATAGGCATAATCAATTTGTGCTAAACTGATATTTTTAAAATGGCCAATGATCTCCTCTCAAATGCCTGTAAAAACCTTTTTTTTATATACTGACATTTAAAAGGTGGTAAATGTTGGAGCCAGGCAGGCCTCCGTGACGTAAACATTCAAAAAAGGTGGGGGCACCCTTAAAAAGGCCCCTTCCTCAGTCACCACCCTCCAAGAAATTCATGAATGTACTTTTGAGACAGGCATGGACCAGAAAGGATCAGCCAGGTAGCAATATGGGGTGAGAGGAAGCTGGCTAGCCTTTAACAATAGCATTGCTAGAAAAAAGACCTGGTTTGCATGCAACAACTGTTGGACAGAAATGCTGTGACATTTGCCCTAGTTGAAAATACTTTTGATGAGCATGTGGGGATACACCTGGTGAATGACTTGGCAAGTCATGATGTAATCCCTAGGGGACAGTAAGGCTGAGTCATGGTAACACAAAATCATGGCAAGGGATTGCTTCAGCCATTGTCCCTAGCTGATGAGCTATCAGTAGGTGTGTATAAAAGAGGTGAGCTCAGACAGGTTCTTTCTCTGACTCTCTCTGATGCTTGCTGATTCTATGACACCGGAACTCTGTCCGAGCGAACCTCTGCCTGATGATGTGATGCTGAACCTATGACTGAGGATCTGCGTATCCTGCTTGTAGAGATGTGTATACATTGGAACTTGAAGAATAAAAGCCTCCAGGTATTTTTGGATGACAACACTGTGTGCTAGTGTTACTAACCAGTGGGTAGACTGGGGTCAGCACTGATGCTGTATGTTACACTCTGCTGCTGCTCATGCTTGTTGCTGTTTTGATACTCTGCTGTGTGTTTATTGCTTGCCTCTGGGACATATTTTGCTCAGAGTGCAGCGGTTACTGGGAGGATTTTGTGCTAGACGCTGTAAAATCCATCTCCCAACAATAACAAACTATGGTATCTTGTTATCCTGCCCTCAGTTCACAAATTATCCCCCCACCCCAGCCCCGCAAATCTAAACCCTTGCTATGTGTGAAAGGAACAGGTCTAAAGCTCTGATTCCTTCTAAGCTACACCTTTCCATGTCATCTAAAGCTGGGAAATTCTGACTCGGGTGGAATAGGACACTGTGGTTCAAAACACCCAGGAACTAAAATTTTACATCTCCTCCTCTCATGTAAGGAAGAGAAATGTATAAGCGTGAGACTCATGTTTGTAACATTCTGGACCAGGACACTGTCCTGATGTTCCCATTAGAAGTGGAGGACTTCTCCACATTCCAGAATTTGGGGAAAGCACATGACAGTACTGTACCATCAGTTGCCAAGGTATCCTCTTGAAACAGCTATGTATAAAATGGAAAATTATGTTATCCATGGCAGTCCACAAAGCCACCCATAAAAACCTGACATGGGCTACTACAGTGCTACTCAAAGTGGTGGTCTGTGTGCTGGTGCTAATCACTGGTGGGCTTCAGGACAGAAAGCAATAATTGTAGCTAATGAGAGCCAGCATGTTGCAGTGGTTTGAACTCTGGACTACAGACCTGGAGACAAAAGGTCAAAATGCCCACTCAGCCATTGAAACCCACTGGGTAACCTTGGGCTCATCACACACTCTCAGCCTCAGAGGAAGGCAAACGCAAACCCGCTCTGAAGAAATTTTGGAAGCACTGGGCTAGCTGGCTTTAACCCAGTGATTCCAAGATTATAGTTCAAACTGGAAGCTTTCTCTTAGCAACTGATTTTTGTAGCCTGAATTTAGTTTCATTTCTAATAGTCATGATTCTTAAAGCCCAATTATATTAGATCTTCAGAGCATAGACTAGAAACAATACAGGCAAAGGAAAATAACTCAGAACAAAACACTACAACACTGAGATTAAGATGTAAGCAAAACCTGCAAGTGAATCCTCTGGCGCAAACAACGCAAGGACTTTGTGCCTCTCCTCTCCACCATAAATAGGAACGAAGCCTACCGTTGATAAACAAATTGGAATCTGGGAGGGGAAAAAAAGTTTGCCATCTTTCAATGCTATCTTTTTGTTGCTGTAGCTGCTGTAAATTGCTAGCACAGAACACATTTAAATATGCAACAGAAGAGACAATACATTCATTTATCTAAATGGAGCATTCAAAGGTAAAACATACACAACAGGCCTTCCTTTTGTTTTTCTGTGTATCAATTTATAAATTTATCAAAGGCTGAAGCCTGGATCTAGGAATGAAGGCTTAACTGTTTGTTGAAATGTGATAGGAACAAAAGTATTATTCTGTGCTGTTCTTTTTTACCCCTAGGAAATGTAACCTCAGTGGAAACATTACCTTTTTGGACTACAGTCCCCACAATATTATAGCCAACATGGTCAGTGTTCATGTTGCTGGAGAATAGGAGGAACTACAGTTTTAAAAAGTAACTTTTTCAAGCTCAGTATATATCCTTCCCATCTGACAGCATGCAGGGAAGTTAAGAGCTTTGGGAAACAGAACTTTGAAATTCATATTAAATTGTATAAATTGCATTATGAACAGAAGCATAGAAGAGCAAAAACCCCAAATTTATTGCTAAGACTTACTTTCATATTACTGCCAAGGGACAGAAATGCTGGATTTTCTGGATCCCCACACCTAAGATCAGAGAGATAATCTTCTCCAGAACTCTCCAGATCTTCATGACTGTAGTTATCCAGGAGGTCCACGGGGAAAGCCATCCCTTAAAAACAAATTACACATAGCATTACTGCTGCAGGCACATAAGTTATCAGAATCTAACTATTATTTTTAAAAGCCCTCCTTCAGGAGTTTTACCCAAGTGGAGAACAGAAGAAACATCTGAATCCATTCCTTCTTTATTGATTGTTAGTTGAATTTATAGCCCGCTATTTTTCCCTGAGATCAGGTGAAATGCACGCCTTTCGCCTCCCCACTGTATTGTAATAACACCATCCTTTGAGACAGGTCTGATAGAGTACAAGCAGTCCATACTCACCTATTGAATTTCATGGCTTAGTGAGGGCCAGAATTCAGACCTCCTCTGTCCCAACATAACACTTTGACCACAAGACCACACTATATTGTTTACAAATCTCCAACACGAACAAGCATTTCTACACACATGTGCATCATACCATCCAACTGTCCCAATTTAGCAGGAACATTCCCAATTAATCGACTGTCATCCCACTTTTCGGCTGCTTTTAAAATGTTCCACTTTCTCTCTCCTCTTCCCATTGTTTTTATCCTACTTCAGGTGCTGCAAACTGAGTTCAAAGTGCAGTTGGGGGAGTGTAAGAGAGGAGTGGGCAGAATCTTGCCCTTCCCAGTGTGCCTGTATGTGCCTTCAACTAACCTGTCAACTTAGGTTGACCTCACGAATTTCCTAGTGTTTTCTTAGGCAAAGAACACTCAGGGGTGGTTTTGCTGGTTCCTTCCTCTAAATACAGCCTGAAGTATCTTGTATTCCTTGCTGGTTTCCCTTCCAAGTACTAACCAGGGCTGATCCTCTGCTTAGCTTCCAAGACAGAGGGGATCTGGTGCCTTTAAGACAAAAGCTACTGTATTTGCTGGCATATAAGAAGCACTTTTTTTCCTAAAAAAAAAATACTCTCTGAAAATGGAGTGCATCTTATACACCAGCAAATATGGTAACACTAAATACATAGGGAAGGAAGGGGGAGCAAAAGCAGTTCTTCCTGCCCAGGCAAAACAGGAAGGGAGGGGGTAGAGAAAGCCTGGTGCAGCACTCTTTTCATTCCCCTCCTCCCTTCTTCATTTTGCCTCATCAGGGAACTAAAAAAAAAATTCCTGAAAAATACCCCTTGAAAAGTGGGGTGTGACTTTATATGCCAGTGTGTCTAATACGCCAGCAAATACGGTAAATGCTGCAGCCTCTCCTAGCCTTTCTGGTTTTTGCCATTAATACCTTTTGTCATCTTGACCACATTCTGATGTTGCTTGGTCACCATTTCATCTGTGAAATGTGCATATTCATACACCTAGTCATTCTGATGCTTTTAGAAGTCCCACACACCAAGCAGCAGCAAAGCCTTTCTAGGTAGGTGGGACTTTGTTATCAGAAAGCAGAATTAAATTCTTGCACAGTTGAAGCAAGTCAGCTGAGATGGCTGTACGCTGCTGGAGACAAAAATACAGGTTCCCATTCTGAGAGAAAAATGCTAAACAGTACAATTACGAATCAAACAGAAACCTGTGAGCTAGAAATTGAGAGCTGTCGCACTGCAGTGCTGTTCAAGTTCAGTTCAGAATAATTACTAACTAACTACTGCCAAGCTTCCTCCATGTTCTCCTTTTCATGAGGGGTGGTATGGTCTATTCTAACACAAAGATGTAACAAATTAAAGCGTATGTATAGAAGCTGACATCTATATGCTTTTTACACAAAGCTTTTCATAGAGGCAATCCTAAATAAGGGCATTGAAGGAAATGACTGATGATGTTACTTCATAAAAAAAAAAACCAATTTAATATGCAACAAGATGGTCTTGTGTGTGTGCATTATTTTGTTTTTTGCTGTAACATACAGTAACACAGCTGAACCTCTGGAATTTGAACCTCTGCTGTAACACAGCTGAACCTCTGGAATTTTCAAGCAAGTTTCATAAAAAGAAGTGGAGTAGTACTAGAGCTGCAGCCACTCCTATTATTCCAAAATGAGTAACCAATTATAAAGACCTTTCTAAAAGGGAACAAATAATCTTAGAAGTAAATAATGAAACACTGATACGCAAGGCAAAATCTAACTCAGCTCAAACAAACTTCCAGTCTCCCATCAAAACTGTCCTGGTTGGTTTCTCAACAACTTTCTGAGAGTACCGGGGGTGGGGGACCATTCTACCAGTGGAAGAAATATAACTGGATACCACCCATGATCCTGAACATTCCCTATGAAATTAGGACAGGATATGCAGATAGATACAATTTGTACTCTAGTCTCCCCACTTTCAATCTTTTCTGCTAAAACAGAATGAACTGTTGATTGATTATTGAATATTTGGAGGTAAGGCCCTTTAAACTAAGATTAGGGATGCTTCAGATAATTAAATGCTTTGTCCTAGAAGACTCAGCAAAATGCAACTGCACTTGTTACAACTCTAAGTATTTACTGCGAAGTTAGTACTGTTACAGAGGTACAAAAATAATCCGTGGACTACTATATTGGCTGTCTTCATGGTAGGTGGAACCATTTCCCCCACCAAAAGCAAGAAATGTACTTCCTCGGAGGGGCAACAGAAAAATTCAGGGGAAAAACAGTTTTCTGGGGTTTCCCCCCAAAACATAGTTTTGTTTTTACAAAAAACATTATTATTATTTTTTTTAGAATGACAAACAACATGTTTACAATAAAGCATTCATACGTTTATTCCCTTCACATTAATTTTAAAAACTGCTTAGGAGACTGACTTTTGTATACAGTAATGTCAATATTATCCATAGACTAGTGCCAGTGTGTAAGCTACCAGCTGCCAGTCCTAGAGAAGTTTCCAGGAAAGGAAGAAACAATTATAGTCAGGGGCATAAATACGTTACTGTTCCTTAGCACGTTAGAGGAACAAAGCACCAGCCTTTCCACACTAGATAGCCTGAGCAGCACAGATACATAGTACCATATCATTGTAACTCCTCCAGGTCCTGGTTTCCTTTTGCCACCCAACCCACGAAATGAAGAGATCACACACAGGACTTGGGTTGAACTAGGGCAATTTATTAATATGCCTAATTAACATCAAGAGGGAAATGAACTTGAACTTACATGAACTTGAACTTGAACTTCTGACCCGAGGAAGAAGGGGGGGTCAACAGCATGTACGGACTAGGGCAAGGGTCAAGTCCCGACCATCTTCCCTAGCCCGGAGTGAGATACCAGGCTCCAAAGCCAACCGCTGAAGGTGGATTAAGACTTTGGCCGGCCCTTGTCTGGGAGGTGAGCCTCGAAAAGCCATCCCCCCGGCACAGGACGAGTGGGGTGAGCCCAGGGCCCCCCTCAAGGATAGGATTTACCCTACACCAAAGGGTGCCAGAGGTACTCGCCGAACCCTTAGACCCCCCCCATACCAGCCTGATGATTGAGAGTTTAGCTGTGGAGACCTATTTAGTACCAAATTAAGACACCACCCTGAGAAGCCAATTACCCAGCCCCTGGCGCCGTGTAGGGTAGGCGGAAAAAAAACCCCAAACAGGGGGAAAAAATTCCTACCCGGCCCTGAAGTGACCAGCTATCTTACACTGAAACCATAGGGAGGGAGGGTGGGTCGCCGAGATCCGAAAGAGGCCGAGGGAGAGGCGAGGCGGCCTTAAATAGCCCCCTCCAGCCCCGCCTCCTCCCTGAGACCGCTCTCCTCTCGCGGGAGGGTGGCAAAGGACGTTCCCCCACCACCACCCATTGTCACGTGGGGGCGGTGGGGGACGTATTCTCAGTTCTTTCTATGAGAACAAGTGTCTTCCTGTTTTCTTAAATTTATGAAAGATACAAAATAATTTTCTTCTACCTATGTTCTTCTGTTCTCACAGTGGTTCCCTCCCCCAATTCTGATAAACTGGTAAAACAAAAAAAGGTCCTTACATTTCAGGGCCTTGCAGATACATTTGTAACAAAAAAATTAAAGTAAAGAAACCTATCGGCAATTATTTCCTGAATAAACTGTACTTTTAATATATCTAACACAATAACTGTAAGTCAGACCAATTTATACATAACACATTATATAATCCTAAAGAACCAAAATCACTTTCAATCAGTAAAGGGTATTGAATTTTTTCAATTTTTCCCAAAATTTCCAATTCTGAAAAGAATGGTGGGAGGGAGGGGAAGTTGGCAAAGCTTCAAAATTTATGAAAATTTTACATGTTTACCAAAGCCTTCTCCACAAGGTCAGCAGTGAGAGAATTTGGTAAGAAGATTTAAAGTCCATCTTATTCTAACATAGCTCGAGATTAGACTAGAATAATAGCAACATGACCCCTTGTATGGGCTGATCATTCATTAAACCAAAGGAAACAAAACAACTAACAAAAGTCAGGAACGAATAAGAGCAGGCTGCAGGCTACATGCAGCCCCCCACAGGACAGCCTCCTAGTACCCCACACTCCCCCACTATCACGAAAACATCTTTCTCTTTTCTTTCTTAACTTTAAAACACTTCTTATACCTTCAAGGTGGTGTGGTAGTACCCACACACACATACACACTAACACCTCTGTTTTAGCACAGAGGGACTTTTTTTTTCTAGAATGAGGAAGCGACTTCCAGTTATTTCTGGTTTAGAGGGGAAAAAACACCTCTTCAGCCCTAAAAGCTGGGCTAGAGAGCCTTAAAATATGGCAAAATGGGTTCCTGTGCCCACTAAAGGGAAAATTTTTAGAGGATTTTGGGAGCAAGGGAAGGATGCGAGAGGTAGATGCATGTCTCCAAGATACTGGGGAAGGCACGTGCAGCCCCTAGACCTCTGGAAGTCATCCAACCCTAAAGTGAGTGCTGAGTTCTCATGACGGAGGAAGGGAGGGAAGCAAGAATTGGACTCTCCCCAGAATCTGTATTCAGACTGGTACTATCAAAATTTGTTCATTGGAGTCAGGGCTAATTAGTGAAATTTCCATACCCTATGGATGATACCAAGTTCTTCTGAATCCAGGCAGATTGTGAAGATCTCCAGAAAGAGAACCAAACTGCACAAATATGCAACAGAATTACAAATAAGACTCCATTTAAGTAAATATAAAAATGATGCACAGTGCAGCCAAAACTGGAATATTTTTTAATTTTATTTTTTCATTGCCAAAGCCTAGGTTTTCTGCATGACACACAAGTGAGCAGTAAAAATCAGGTAAAACATGGTCTTTGATACGCAACCTATGCAGCTGCACAGGATGTCAGAACTGACTATAAAGGAAATTTGTATGTAGTAGGTTATCTGAAGGACCGTATTTTCCTTTACAAACCAGCCCGTGCTTCAAGATCTGTTAGAGAGGCCCTTCTCTCTTTCCCACTACCCTTGTAGGCACATCTGGTTGGAACACTGGAGAGGGCCTTCTCAATAGCTGCCCCCAGGCTCTGGAAGTCCTTTCCCAGAGAGTTTAGACTGGCACCTTCCCAACTCCCTTTCCACAGTCAGATGAAGACCTTTCTGTCTCAACAGACCTTTGAGGAACTATTGTTCAAGCAGGACAGGCTTTGTGCAACATGCTGGATTTTCCATTTGTTATTTTTGTTGTGCTGGGTTTTTTTTTATGATTTATGTTTTTAATTGGTTTTATTTTATTTTTTTGGATAGTTTAAACTTTTTAACTTTTGTATTTGGCGAATTTTTAACCTTTTTTATCTATTGTAAGCTGCCTGTGATAGGTTCACCTTAAGGTTCTCATAAGTCAGAAATGACTTGAAGGTACACAACAAGATTCTTTGATTCTCAAACTGAGAAAAAGGTGGGATATGACAACAACAAAAACAAAAACAGCAGAGTGATATAAGCAAATAACCTTTTAAAAGAGGTGCTTTGTACTCACTGGATCTGTACTACTTGCTCCTATCTAGGAAAAGGGTCTTGAACTCATGTTGAATATTTGCATGAAAACATGTAACAAGAATGAGAACATGTAGAGGAAAGAAGTGTGTGGGAGGGAGGGAGGGAGGGAGGGAGGGAGTTTATAGTGCTAGGGATTATTAGGGAAGGGACTAATCACAAACTGATCAGTTTCAGAATGTTTTCATGTAAACTGCTGATGCCACTGTATTTAGAATACTGTCTCCACTCTTAGTTGCCTCATCTCAAGGGGTGGGGGACTATACGGTACTATTAAAAGCAGAAATGAGCAGCTATATAGATGAACAGCTCTACCTTCTTATGAGCTTAAACAAAAGTGCATATAGGACAGCAAGGAGATTATTTCTTAATTGTTAAGTGATCCTGAATATGTACAATGCATATAACAAGACCCCCCATATTTGAAGGGGATGGAAAATACAGCCCATGCAAGATTAAAGACCTCACTTCTAATTAAAATCTGCTAACAAGCAACTTAGACAGATTTTTTTGCAATGAATTAGCTCGCAAACACATGTCATTTTACAAATTAGCTAGTACTAGGTCTGGATTTGAGCTGGTTCTCCAGATTGTAAGCAAGGACATGGTGGTTGAGGAAAATGATCCACAGGTCTCAGTATATGTACAACAGATAACAATCAGCAGTCTTCAGAAACCTACCCACATACCGGTATATAATAAGCTGAAATAGGGAATGTTTGCTCTTCAGTCTAACAATTGGCATTATGATTAACAATGCCTCCTAACTTCCACAAATTTATCACAGCACAGAGCTTGGGAAAGTTACTTTTTTTTTTTATGGCAATGTCCACAATCCCCCCAAAAGCATGGCTAGAGGCAGATTCTGGGGGTTAGTCTAAAGAGTAACTTCCAGGCTTTGATATAGATGTACAGTACAAATCAGAACTGACTCATTTAAAGAGGTTTTTTTTAACTGTACCACAGCAGCTGGCACAAAATGACACACTTGATACTTTAAAACACAAAACTATTTCTCCCAGCCTGAGTTGGAGAGAGAAAAATCAACAGCTATCTTTATAGTAATGAGAACAACAAATGAAATTGACAGGGGTTATCCAGATCCTATGCAGCCCCATTTCCACAAAGACAATTAAGGCAGGATTAAGGAGGAAATCATTTTTACCACGTAGCACTGGGAGCCAGTGATTGGACCAGGCTTTGGAAGAAGATTAACAGCTTCATGTGATTTTATATATCATGCTTATACCCTGTTCTTCTTCTGAAAAGCTTAGAGCAGTTTGGTTCCCAAAAAGTCCTCCAGCCAGTCAATGTCACTCCTGCTCAGCATCAATCTAATTGCAGCATGCCTCTCTAAACCATTCTTGAGATGTCGACACTCAAGGCTAATAAAAGTTCATTAAACTGCGGTGCAGTTAAGGAACTGTATGAAGATCTCCTTTTTATGTAAACCTGTTAACCTTCAAACACCAGAATAGGATATTTGAGCAACTCAGAGTCACAATCTGTGTGCATCCTCCACACAGAACTAGACCTACAAATGTGTTGTTATAGTGTCACCTAACTGTATATGCTTATGTTCCACCCTTTGGTGAAAAGGGCATTACAAACATCCACCACCACCATCATTATTATTATTGTTATTATCATCACCATCTTTATGTAGCACTGTCACCTGAACAGCTGCAAAACATATTCCATCAAATTTCAGCCACTTGCATGTATAAGTTGCTGTTTTGTTTATCTGGTAAACAGCTGAGACAAAAAAAAATTGATTTTTTTGCTGCTTGGGTACTTTTTGTCCCAAACCATCTAATATATTTGGAACAAAAAGGGACTCATTCTATTTTTCAGTGATTCACAATGCAGCAAAGCAGCAGCTAAGGGTCAGAAGCCTGGTCCCATTCAGTGAAAATTGTAACTTCTTTTTTGGAAGAGGATTCCTGGGAATTATTTTTGGGATGAAGAAATACCCTACAAGTCAAGTCATACAATCTGGGAGGGAGGGGAGAAAAGAATGCCTGGGAAATAAAGTCAATTATTATAAAGTTTAGGGTGAGAGAGAACAACAAATATAAACCAACTTAAGTGGAAATTTCCATTGTGCTTACACAACAATGACATATGCAAACCACCCGCCACAGCAGCAACAAAAGCCTGTAGGACCTAGGAGTTGAGGCCATCATTCCTGGCATTTTTAGAATAAAGTGGAACTGAAGCAGAAAATATGCAGCAACAACTGTTTATCTGCACTCTACTTCCATTTTTAAATTACTAAAACATTCAGGAAGTACAAAGGCGAAGCAGGATGCCTGTATGATTCCGTTCCATCTCTGTGTACACAGCGACCCAAAGGTAATCTAGTCACATTTCAAGAACACAGGTGAAAATTCTTCCTCGCCCGCTGGTTCTTCTGTATAAGAGAAAACTGTTAAAGATACAGTACTGCAAGCTTAAGAAAGCAAAAATGTGGATCTGATTCAAAAGCCATTGATATTCACCTCATATTGGCATGGACTGACTTGGGCAACCCTAAACAGGCAAGCATGTGTGATGACAGCTCCCTTTTGAAGCAATGTAAGTAAGCCTTGAAAATGAACATAGATTTAAAAGAATCAAGAGATTTTTCTATTCATGCTGTAGGGCTGAGGGAGATATACACAGAATTTGGAAATGTCATTCTTCCAATAAATCAAGGAGTCCCCCATCTATAGGCCATGCCAGTTGAGGAATTCTGGGAGTTATAGCCCAGAAAAATGATGTTTCTAAGCACTCAGCTTAGAAATCCCCATACAGCTCTGGTTATGTGTGCATGTCTGTTTATAAAATGCACACAACACATATTTGGTAAGAGAGTGAGAAAGTGGTAGAGAGCTGAGTAGCTGCTCCTACTCAAGAGGAGATCCTTGTACTATTTGCAGCAGCATTCAGAAGTTTCAGACAGAAATGGATCTGGCAGCATAGCTTCCTTTTAGGAAGCCCAACAGTCCACTTCTTCCTTCCTCTTTAAGCCTGCACGCATTGCATGACATTAAAACTGTCAGGTCAAATCTCTGTCAGGCACTTTGGACTGTGCTCTGTTCATAAGATCACCATCCGATTGGCCAGTGAATATTCTGGCCGAACGAACAAATGTGTCATAGCCTCAAGCAACCTAAATTGTTATGGTCATTCATGCAACACAGAAATTAAAAAGGGAAGAGAAACAGAGAAGTTTTTTTTAAAAAAGAAATATTTAATTAGGAGACATACTTCAATTCCATCACAGAAGCAAGCATACACACATTTTATCACACCACTGAAAAAAACAGAATGCATAAGCTTACATAATGGCATTAAAAGGTTCTTTGTACTAAGACCCAGAAGACGTGCCTGATTTTCCTCTGTAATAGGCACAGACCTTCCACCCTCTCCACAGGCATGCAAAATGACTATGCTACAAATAGCACGTCCTCTAGTAACAGAATGTGCCACTGTTGTATCATCTTATACTGAATACAAATGCAATGCAAGGAAAATAAAGGTTCTGTGAATCAGGCTGATGACAGGACTCATTACAAAATCATGAGTCGAGTACTGTATTTGCCGGTATATAAGATGCGCCAGCATACAAGACGCACCCCATTTATACGCCAGCAAATAGTATTGTATTTGTATACTAATAGTATCCCATGTATGCTCTTCTACATTAATTTACCCTATTTGCCAGCGTAATAAGATGCACTGGCGTATAAGATGCATCTCATTTTCAAACAGCATTTTTCAGGGGGAAAAAGTAAGTCTTATATGCCAGCAAATAGGGTAAATTAATGTAGAAGAGCATACATGGGAGGGACCCCACACAAAAAAATGAAGTATCATTCACAGAATGCCTCTTGATAATCTCAGCCTTAAGACATACGTTTCTATCCCATATGGCAACAACAAATATAGCTGTGTGGACACTGCCTGCTGAAGTCTCAATCACCAAAAGAGGTGGCTGAGTAAGATTTTTCAATAATTGGGAGACTTTAAAGAGTTCTTTCCAATCCATTCACTACTACCACCTCTGACATTGCAAAGCTGAAAAAGCTGCAAAAAAAAAAAAAGAGTTGCAAACAAATAAACTATGCAAATAGACTCAGTATTTTGCAAAATTTGTACAAAGTGCAGAATGTAGCTCATCTTGGGTCAAAGTTTTAATGTTTTAGTAGAGTACATATACTGCTGGAAAAGCAGGACAGTCATTGTTCTGTATCCAAATACTGCCTACTACAATGCTTACATAGTAATTTCCACCAAAACTGAAGAACTGTGAATGCTGTTCAGCAAGTCCATCTCTGGCAACACACTACTGACCAAATTCCACACAGGGGGAAAAAAATCAATGAGAACATTTATTCTTGAAACACTACAGGTTACTCTCATTATCAACAATGTATTTCAGAACTGTACAAGGAAAAAAGAGAAAGAATTTCTCTGTACAGGTATACCTCAGTTAACAAAGCCTCTGATAAAGAAGCTCCTTTTTACAAAGTCTTTTTGTGCCTAAAAAAGGAGGATAGGAGAAACACAGACTATGGCCCTTTTCACACGGGGTTAAAAAAACGGTGTAGAGCGACCTCTGACGGAGGTCGTCTACACCGTAACGTGGATTGGGGCGGACTACTTTTGTGTAGTTCCACACCCCAATCCACGCAGGGGCGACCGGAAGTGGCGGCGCTGCGTGTGTTTTGAAAACCACGTGTCTTGTGGTTTTTAAAAAGCACGGGGCATGCAGCCCTGTGCAGCCCCGTCGCAGCACCCGGTGTGGATTTGCAGACGCACGCAAGTGTGCACCTGCAGACCGGCCGGGGGGGCGGGCTTCTGGCTGGCGAGCTTCTCCAGTTGGCGGAGAGCCACCACCAGCCGGAAGCCGCCATTTTGGATGCCGCGGGACACCGCAGGATGCCACCGCGTGTGGAGCAGCGAACTCGCGCTGCTCCACATTGCAACGGCTCCACGTAAGCTCCGTTTTGGCATGTTTTCGGGCATAGCTTCCTCCGCATGTGAAAAGGGCCTATGCCTTGCCAATTTGCAGCAGCCTCAGTGGTGTAGGAATGTGGGGGTGGGGAGGAGCGATTTGCCCCAGGCGGCAATGTTTCTGGAGTGTCCGGGCCTGTAGCCACGCCCCCATGCCCCATAGCCATGCGCCCATGCAACACAGCCACGCCCCCACAGTGGCCCCGCCTCTCACACTGTAGCCATGTCCCCTCTCGCCCCCCTCCATACACTCCAAGCTCTGCCACTGAGCAGCCTGTCTGCAGTAAACATGCTACTAAGCTTGAGCCAGGGAAGAATGGAATAATCCTCAAACAATCCTACTCCATTTGTTTGTGCCTGTCTACAAAAGGCAAAGTAAGAGCAGCTGCCTCTATAATCCCTTACCAAGCATGTGTGTACAGCAGAACAGAGAGAAACAGGAAAGCGAATTACCCTGTCCCATCAGCTACTCTCAACATGCTAAAAAAGCACAGAGCTATCCATGTGGCCACCAAAATGGAAATTATAATAAAAGCAGAGGCTGGTGAAAGAAAAAATAGTATCTGAGTGCATTTTGGAAGAAACCTTCAAGTGCTCTGTAGAAGAATCAAAATGTTTTTCTTTATGCAAGGCTTACCTCCCCTGCTTGTTTCATTTCACATGTGCACATTGTCAGTTCTGAATAAAAACTTCAATACGGCATGTTGAACTGCTGTTCTTTTTTAATGGTATAGGAACCTATCCTTATTCTTTCTATGTTAATTCAACCTATGGTCTCAAACTTTCTGTTCAAGAAGAAATGTTCAGGAACACATCTACTTTGTTAACTGAGATGTACTTTTCCTTTAATGCTGTAAGAGCAGCTTCACACAATCCAAGGAAAACACTCCAATAAGCAAAAATAAGATCTGGATACTGCTTCTTTCTACTGTGAACAAATTCACACAAGCAGAAAATTAAACAGCAAAACCATTGCTGGATGGAACTATTTCAGACCTTTTGAGAAGGCGGCAATCACACAACATTTCTCCAAGTAAAATAAATTTATATCATACACATAAACAAAATTTTCATGATCAAATACCTTAATTATGTTCTTGTAGATACACTGAATTTTGAGCAGGGATTCTCTTCTCCAACTGATGGGAAAACACACTACAATATCATATACATACCTATACATCACCTTCATGGTCAAGTGGTACGTTGGTATAAGAGGCTGATAGTTTCATCTGTTTTTCATGTGAAGCCAATTCACATGTGCAAGGTTCATTCATCACAACAACTCAGGATACCAGAAAAATCCCAGCTTATTATTATTTATGAGCTGCATGCTAGCCCCATCACTCCAGCTACCAAATAGCGAAGCAAATATGGGAACTTCCAACTGTGGTTCACTTATTACAAGGTCTGAACCCTACACTCTGTCTTTCCTCCACCCAACATGAAATTACACACTATTTCTTTGGCTTGCTGAGGGAGGGACCAGTTAGAACATCAGGTGCAGACATAAGCAAATAATAATAGTAATAACAGTAGTAGCTGTAACTTTTCAAAGTAGACTGCTGCCAGTCCATGAGTTATAGGCTGCTAGTTCATCTGAGTGTTTAGGAAAGAAATAAACTGTTGTAGTCAATGGGCAAAAATATGGTTTCAGTCCTTGGCACACTGAAAAAGAAAGCTGCCAGTCTCCCACATCAGTTAGCTTAAGAAACACTGGTTTAAATCATTTCCCTTTGTGGCAGGAGTGATTGGGCAGCACATGACACTACACTGCCTTATTGTAATGCTCAAACACACCCACTATTTTTGTTATTTAAGGGCCTAAATATCCTAAAGGTACCAGATGCCATCCGATTTTGGAAGCTAAGTAGGGTCAGCCCTGGCTAGAACTTTGGATGGGAAAGCACCAACAAATACCAGATGCTATAGGCTATATTTCAGAAGGAGTTGCTAAAACCACCTCTGAGTAGTCCTTGTCTAAGAACACCTCTATGAAATTGATGGGGTCACCAAGTTGACACGTAACCTGAAGGCACATACACAAGCACAGAGAGAGAGAGAGAAAGAGATGGAATATCATTACCTCACCCCCAATCCCTAGACAACCTTTCCTATATAAACATGGGCAAGCAATCTGTGGCCTCTTCCAGATGTTCTTGAACTGCAACTCCTATCAGCCATAGCCAGCATACCCAGTTGGAAGGGATACTGGGAGCTCCAACCTAACAAAATCCAGAAGATCAAGGTTGGCCACCATGATATATATGCTGAAGGATGGCAATAAACAAAGATCTTTCCTCGATGTTAACACAGCCAGCCAAGCACTAAAAATAGGTTGACGACATCCTCCAAACCACTGAGATTAGCGTTCCCACCATATTCTTTGTAATCACTTTGAAGCAGCTTATGCTACTCTGGATTAGCAAGAGATACAAATCTGAATACACAGTGAAATTAACTATTGCTCCTGTTCTTTGTCAGTTCCAACTTGTTTTAAATTATATCATGGCATTATTTCTTCTAAGAACAGTTTCAAGACTATTTTTAGTGCCTGAGAAATAACAGAAGTCCTGACATACTGATAACACTCATTAAAGGCTTTGTGTTTGACGCCCACAATTTTTTGTTTGCTTGTTTTTCTTGTTTTTAGCATTCAGCTGAAAAATCAGTAGAAAGTAATCTACTGTATTGTTAACACTGCAATGATAAACTACATGGAAAATAGGCAAATGTAAATTAATTATGTAAACTATTCATTTAGCACCAACAATCTAAATAATATATTTTGAACCAAATCAGATGGAGGAGACTTGAACGTGCAGTTTATTTTTAACGATGACAGAAAGTAATTCGGTGACTGCCATGGCATTGGAACAATGGAGTAAAGAGGCTAACTCTTTTCTTCTACATCTTTTGTTCCAGTTTACACTCCTGCCCCTCCCTCAAAGTTCTGGATCATGTGATGACTGGGGGCCCTTTCATACAACACAATTATAGCACCATGATTCCATTCTGCCATAGCCACATTCTGGGGCTCATAGTTTGATGAGGCACTAGAGCTCTCTGGTTGGAAATTCTAAATCCCCTCCCTAAACTGCAAATCCCAGGATTCCATAGGACGAAGCTATGACAGTTGAAATAGAATCGTAACATTGTAATTATTTAGTGTAAAAGGGACATGGGTTGTCTCAATGGCTGTAAACGGGAAAAAGAAGATACAAGTTATTTACTTCAGCAGAGTAAATAACTTGAGGGAGTTTTCATTGTGAAAATGAGGTATGTTGGGAGGATCCAATAAAAAACTCCTCAAAAACTTTTATTAGATTATTTTTTAAAACACTATGGGAAATACCAGCATTGATTTCCAAGTATATTTAGGCTGGCCACCAGCTATAATTACTAAGTCGTCTACACCAGAGCCGCAGCTGAAGAACATAAAAATGGAACATAAATAAAAACCAAATGAGTTGAGAACCAATGAATAGAATATGTCATTGTTTCTAATCTTTTAGCATCATCTGCATCACATTTTCAAAGATCCTTCACCACCATTGGAGCTAGCAATTTTTCATGTGTGTAAAAATCCAGACACACAAAGAGAACAAGAATTCTCAGAACATGAACAAGCTTCTTTAGACCACTAAAACTACCTAGGAACTTCCATGTGGCTTGTAAACTGAACATAAGGCCAACTGTAGAATACCACAAGAATTTCAAAGAGAAGACACAAAGGTCAAAACAAACACGGACATCTTTCTGCAAGCAGAACATGGATCTTCATTCCAGTCAACAGTCTAACCCAAGGGAACTGGCCCACTGGGTTGCATTCAGTGTAATCATATTTCAATAATATATCAATGTCATATTTGAAATAACAGAACCATTATTTCTGTGACCATAAAACTCTTCCTATTCATCTTGCCTATGTGTCAGTTAAGTAAAGTAGCTCCCCCATAATTGCATAACCAGTATCCATGGCTTCACTTACCCGTGATCTGCTCCAGGGCCATGGTTGCTGCCACCAGCTAGAGAGCTTATTCTGTGCTGCCAGGCCAAGAAAGGCACACAGCAAGGCACAGCTGGGCTTCCCATGTCTCTGTCAGCCAAGGAAAGGAGATGGACACTCCTTCCTTAGCCAAAAGAGGCATGGGGAAAGCTCAGTACAGCTCTCTCTGTGCTTCTGTGAGCCAAGGAAGGAGATGGATGCTCCTTCCTTGGCCAAAAGCAGCACATGGCTCTGAACAACAAGGCCCGCCACTGGATTTGTCTCACAGGGAGAGCGCTGCTCACCAGGAATGAAAGCAAGAAGGGAGGAGGAGATGGGCTCCCTCACGGCCTCGTCCAGCCTGCCAATCAAAATATAGCATTGGTACTTTCCACATTTTTCACCATCTACATTAAGTCTGGGAATGTAACCTTTGCTGATATGGGGGACCTACTGTATTCCATTCGATATTTTCACGCTATTAGAGTTAAATGTTATTAAAATATGCTACTTCTATTGTTACCAATCAGCAAAATTTACGAGTCACAATTGTTTTAAGTGGGAAGATATTACTCAGAACAAAGCATAATTCCACAACATCTTGTTCAGGAACATTGATATCAGTGGTAAACCAGAAAGGTCAGCCTGGCCCTACACTTGTTAAGATTCCAGCAAGTGATTAAAACTGTATTACTCTTTTTGGCCTTGTTTTTTGAAACTGGCTTTTAGAATTGGTTTTTATTTGTTTTCAATTAAAATTTTAGATATTTAATTGTATATCACTTTGGTGGCCTTGTGGGCAGAAAAATGATTGACCAATGCTACTATTATAAAATTACTTATCGTGGAAGCACCTAAAATCCATGTGTTAGATCTAATGGGTATTAGATCCATTTTAAAAAGCAGACTGTAATGTTAATAGGTGTTAAACTCTCCCAACATTGTGATCAATTCTAGACACGAAATCCATGTGAGAAAACAAAAGCCATACCATTCAGTACACTTAATTATTCTTATGAATGCACAAGGCTCTTTAGGTTTACAGAATAGCTGAAATGCTTCAGATACCATGGAAGCAGGTGGTAACAGAAATAGATCCAGAAATGAATGTGGGTCTGTAGCAGAGCAGGAGGACCCTTCCAGGGTCAGGACTTCTAGACAGATGGCTCCCTAAAAAGTACATAATTTTATCAAGAACAGAATTCTAAACCAAGAAAGGAGCAAAGTCCTCCCACAGATAAAGTTAAGGCCACCACTATCCTTTAGCCACAACCTGGACTAATATGATGTACCACAAGCACAAACAAGTAGTAAAGAAATGGAGAGAATCAATAACCCAGGCACAGATGACCCATAAAGTTGCTCCAAAATCTATGCATATATTGTAGAATATGACTAGAGAATTAAAGCTTTGTTGAATAGGTACATTCTTCCAGCTTGCATTTAGAAGACAGGTTAGAAAAACTACACATTTTGTAGGTGGAGAATATTATTTCCATTACTTTAATACAAGTTAGTACACTAATATTCTAAGATAATAACTAGATAGCATGCTCCCTTCCTTACAAATTACACCTCTGAAGTACAGAACTATATATGGTGCAAGTAATTTACATAATTCTTTGCAACACTGAACCTTTTTAAAAGCTTAGGAAAGGAACTCTGCAGACAACATTAAACATGTAGCAGTCCAGAGAATGCCTGCAAAGGCTATATACAAATACCTAGCAACCTCAAAACCAGTTTCCACCTTCTCTGGATTCAGTAAAAAAAAAAAAGAGAGAGACTGAATCAAGAAACACATGCTCTGTTAGTGGTAAGATGGCACTAAAAAAATTTGACAGACAGAAAAGCAGGCATAGGTGCCATGTCAGATGATCCCTAGCTTTGGTCATTCACTCTAAACACATACATACATACTTTCCTTTTTTAGTTTGCACAGCAGAGCACACGAACACATATACTTCTAAACCCAACCTGTCAAATGGAATTTGGTTAGCACATTTCCTATAGTTACAGTTACTTTAAAGAATATTTCAGAGAAGCAATTGTTCAGATCAGAGATGGTAAACATGGGCCTAAAGATGTGATTAAATCCTAACTCCCATCATCTCTCAGTAATGGCTATGTTAGCTAGTGCTGATGGGAATCACAATTCCATCATTCAGACAGATGCACATAACCAAAAATGTTTTAAATATACATATAACACCTCATGTGAAATGGCAGTATATCAAGAGTAATGCTTTCATACATGGCTTCAGCCAGCAAGGTTAATACACTGGGCCAAAAGTAACAAAATGAATTCCAACATGTTCTGTCTTTAGGCAAGAAAAATCAGATGCAGAAATAGAGAATGAGTAACATCTTTTCTGAAAGCAGTATGTGTGAAGAGGATCTAGTAAACCACTAACTAACATGAGTCAACAATGTGATTGTTGTTGTTGTGCGCCTTCAGGTTGTTTCCAACTTATGGTGACCCTAAGGTGACTTTATCATAGAGTTTTCTGGGGCTAAGAGTGTGTGATGCACCCAAGATCACCCCATGAGTTTTCACAGCTGAGTGGGCAATCTAACCCTGGTTTCCAGGATCATAGTCCAATAGCCAAACCACTATACTACGCAACCTCTGAAAAAAAGCTAATCACAGAATCATAGAGTTAGAAGAGACCAGTCCAACCCCCTGCTAAGCAGGAACCCATCTCAAAGCACTCCTGACTGATGGCCATCCAGCCTCTGCTTAAAAACTTCCAAAGAAGGAGACTCCACCACACTCCAAGGCAGCATATTCCACTGCCAGACAGCTCTGACCATCAGGAAGTTCTTCCTTAGGCTTAAGGGGAAATCTTTTTTCCTGCAGTTAGAATCCATTACTCCTTGTCCTAGTCTCTAGAGCAGGGGAAAATAAGCCCACTCCCTCCTCGACATGACATCCCTTCAAATATTTAAACATGGCTATCATGTCCTCTCTTAACCTTCTCTTCTGCAGACTAAACATACCCAGATCCCTAAGCTGTTCTTCATAGAGCATGGCTTCCAGACCCTTCGCCATTTTGGTTACCCTCCTTTAGACACGCTCCAGCTTGTCAATATTCTTCCTGAAATGAGGTGTCCAGAACTAGACACAGTATTCCAGATGAGGTCTAACCAAAGCAGAATAGAGTGGTACCATTACCTCTCTTGATCTAGACACCATATTCCTGTTGATGCAACCAAGAATTGCACTGGCTTTCTTGGCTGCCACATCACACTGCTGACTCATGTTCAACTTGTGGTCCACCAAGACTCCTAGATCTCTTTCACATGTACTGTTATCCAGCCACATGTTCCCCATCCTATATTGTTCTAATGTTGTTCTAGGTTCTATCAAACAAAAGTATAGTCTCTATGTCAAAGGAAATACTGTAGTAATATTCTGCTTTGATCACACCTCCCTTTGTGTACTCTGTCCAGTTCCAGGCACCAAATTTTTAAGAATAATTGTCAATAAGCTGGAACATGTCCAAAGGATGGTGAGCCAAGATGGTTACAGCTCTGGAAACCAAGCCTTATGAGGAATGGTTAAGGTAGTTGGGTATGTTTAGCCTCCAGAAGAGAAGGTTTGAAAGATGATAGATTAGCAGTCTTCAAATATTTGAAGATCAGTCATGTAAATGATGGAGCAAGCTTTCCTTCTGTTTTTCTGGAGGATAGGATTTGAATCACTGGACTGAAATTACAAGAAAGGAGACCAGCTAAATATTTGGAATAACATCCTGTTAAGAGCTGTCTTGAAAGTGGAACAGACCATCTTGAAAGGCAAAGCACTCTCCATCATTGATGGTTTTTAAAAAGAGATTGGATGACAATCTGTCAGCTTTAGCTGTGGACTCCTGCACTGCCAAGGGATTGAAATAAATGTCTCTTGGGGTCCCGTCTAACTCTACATTTCTATGATTCTACAATTCATCCCATAATAAGTTCTGATTAAATGTAAATCCATACCAAAATCTCTGTAAAGTGGTCCAGGTTTCAGGATTCACCATCACCACCACCACAGTACTTCCTAACAGCAGATATAGGTCAGAACAGGAATTTTCCTAGTTATATCCCTGTAACAATTCTCTGCATTTGTGCCTCTCTGTATATGAATGGACACCAAAAACACATGTATGTAGAAGTTGCTGGAGTAAGCATGTACCAACATTAGAGTTATACAGGACTCTTCATGAGACCAAATAACTAGGAAGCTAACAAGACAGCTAACACAGATTGGTCCCTCCCTATTCTCTATTTAGACAGGCTTTTGAATCTTGAATTTAATTATGGAGCAATAGTGTGCCTGTAGTATGTGTGTGTAAAGTAGTGTGCTGTATTTTATAATCAGTATTTTTTTAAATCTGTTTTAAGTGTCTCAATTGTTTTAAGTATGTTTTACTAATTGGAATATTTAATTTCTTTTTAACTTTTGTAGACTAAACGTTTTAGCAATACCTTTTTAGATTATTATAAACTGCTTTGGATCTCATTTGGGAGAAAGGTGGGATATAAATTAAACAAACAAACATAGAGAAGAAATGCAGCAGGCTATCTGATCTAACTTCTTTCTCAGAGCTTGGAAAAGTTACTTTTAAAACACAAGTACCATCCGCACTGCCAGCCCCACTTACCCCAAACACACTCTTTTCTACCTTCCATGTCAGCAGCAATTACTTTTGTAAAGAGCAATCTCAAATGCTCCCCCACCTCCTGCCACCCACCCAGACAGAGACAACCTGGCAATCCCTTTTCTTTCATTGAACACAGACATGTGAAGTGACTAAATTTCGTCAAGCCTATTTAATGAGGACCAAAAACAAAGAGAAGGGAGAATATAAAGGGTATTTACAGCACATTCCTCACTCACAGAGTGAACCTGGCTTCTGTCCAAGTACACAGTCCGACCAACACACAGACAGACTGAATGCTGGTTCAGCTGCTACCCTTGCTTCTCCCTCAGCCATGCTTTCATCAGGAAAGCTAGCTGATACTTTTATTTTTTTTAAAAAAACTATCACTAGCATATTAATCTTTGAAAACTAGAGTCTAAGTGCTAAGGAAGGTTAACTTAAAGATATTTACAGGAATAAAGTTTCTTGTCCCACTGCTACCCAATGTAGTCACTTTCTCCTTGGAGGTTTTGCCCCAGGTCAGACAACTGCATACTAATGGTTGGAGCAATGCCACGTTTATCCCATCCTACACTGTTCTACAGGTTGCCCTGACCACTGCTGATCTTGTTCAGGAAGCAAAGAGGGAGGCGAGAATGCAAGTTTCCTTCCCAAAAATCTCCTTGAAATTAACTTATGTTAGAATTCAAGTCCCACTCCCAGTACAGAACAACTAGGGGAGTAAGTGCTAGCTAGCTGTCAGACCACAATTTATTCAGACTAGAAGCCCCAAGATCACCTGGAAGCATTTTTTTTTTAAAGAAAGTGACCACTATCATGTAAAAACAACACTGCCTGACATTAAGGGGAACATCATAAAACACATCAAAATTATTCTATTAACATCATTAATAGAATAATTTCTACTCATAAGGTACATAAATTCCCTTTCCCTATTGATAGACTTACTTTTGATAACTCAACAGTAAGAGCATCTGGTTTCTATCACAAGAATGAGGTCGCCCATCTTACTAATAAATACTGGTCTTTCTTTACAAGATGAGAGCAGACAGAAATGAAGGAGTATTCTAGGGCATCAGGACCTACCACTGCTTGCAACTTTATATGAGATGAATGGTAGGAGCACCCTATAAATATATGGACAAAAAAATTCAGATGTGGATCTTCCAAGATATGTTTGGACTAATACCCCACAACTAAGAAGTCTGAAGGGTACTGTTTTAAGTACACACTAAATTTATTGCTAGGCCTAACTGGACATGTACATTTTCCAGAAATTTTTCAAGGGGACTTTTCCTCTATCCTGGTTCCCCCTCCAGGGGAAAAAATGGCAACGTAGGGAAAAACTGAAACGTGCAATGTTTATTTAGTTTACTGTGTTAATCAGTTATAACATTTACAGAATAACTATTGGTATATTGAGTCAGAAATAACACCAATTCTGCTTAGTGGACAGGAGTCCTAGCTAGGTGTGGACAGGATTACCACCTTTAAAGTATGAACACCCACCAACAGAGAAGAAGAGAACAGTACTTAGTTTCATTTTCTTTTCAGGAACAGGTTTAAAGGTTAGACAAGGAGCCAAGTCAAAGGAGCATCAGCTGCAAGGCACTTGCTCTTAGTGTCTCCAGTCTATATTTAATACCTTCAGATCCAGTCATTGGAAAGACAAGCTGTGATATTGGGGCTTCCCATTATCTAGACTTAGCTAAAGGGGGATACTTCCCTCTTCAGGTAAACCAAGGGTTAATGAGGTGTTGGGATTAGATTACATTTTAGTGTGGGTCAGCATCATAGGTCATAGGGTGAGAATTGACCAATCAAAAAGGAAAGAGGTGAGCATCTTCAGGATGCTTTGAGATGCTTCGAGGGAGAAGTTATAAAACTCCTGAGAGGCCATGTGGCCGAGAGATAACAGAGAGATAACAAAGAGACAACAACCAAGGAACCTCCTGGAGGGGGGTTCTGTGCCAGTAGCAGGCTGTAGGCCTGGCCTCGCCTCCTGGCTTCAGTCATCTTAGAACATCTAAGACTATGAACATCTGTGAGTACTAGAACTAGTTATCTAGTCGCGTCAGGGACTTTTCATTATTTTGGAGGCTGGCTGATCTAAAGAATGTATCTGTGCTTTTATATCTTTTTTGTAACTACTTGTAACTAAGCGTGCCTGGGAGGGGGAAGCCTCTCACGTATATTATTGCCTGGTTCATTTGCATGCCTTGAATAAATACTTTCTGTAAGACCTCTGTTTCTCTCCTTCCCACACCAACGCTAGATAGAACTCCTCATCCAGAATTCAGTGGGTGGTGGCAGAGGAAAAAAAAATAACAACAGCTAAAATTAGTAACAATAACACGCTGGAATTTCCATTCCAGTATGACACAAGCAATTCTGAGATATGCCTATCTCAGAAATATGGCCACTCCCTCGAGGTACAGAAGCACATTTTATATTTGAGTATTATGTATTTCTCCAAAGGTGTAATGGAGCCTGGGCTCACTGAGATTAGCAGAAATCATGACATCATCTCTCAACATCACCTGTTGTTCCCTCTGAATTTAGCTCCAATCCCCACATTAAACTGAAGGGAAGTAGCTTTTCTCACCAATGACATTACTCCTGTCATAACTGAAAATATTTGGGGAATAGCGTTACAAAAGAACTGTTCCTAGTACAGATGAAAACTGCTATGATCAACACAACCACCTGCAGAACTGGGCTGTTCAGGGGGTATAGGTATAAAGACTGTCCTAGTGAGGACCTGGATCTCAAAATTTACCACTACACCACTTACGTCTACATAACAACATCTTATGGCCCTCCAAATGCTGGATTGTAAATCCCAACAGCTCTGGTCAGCATGGACAATGATGTTAGATCATAGGAGTTGCAGTCCACAGAAGCTACAGTCCACCAGCATCTGGAAACCTCATCCTAGTCTTCAGTTTACATTAGAGCTATCACTCTCTAAGGTTGCATATTGTTTGCAAAAATATTTATCCTGAAGGAGTAAAGACCCTTCTTTAAAAACATTTCACTCATTCCAAAACAGAAAGATGGGGCAAAGAGTGTTTCAAAACTTGAAAGTAAGTCCTTTCCTACAGGTCTTTCCTACAGTAAGTCTTTCAGTAAGTAAAGTAAGTCTTTCCTACAGGGCTTTACATCTCTAGGCTCAATAATTTCCCTGGCAGAGACAGACAAAATGAAAGCGCACTCTTAAACACTTCTCAAACTTCTTGACAACATTCAGGGGTTTCATAGGTAAATTTAAAAAAAAAAAAGCTCTGCTTCAAGGCAGATATCTGGATTTCACTGTCCAAGTCCTAACTATATATCATTTTGTATGAAAAGACCTGAAATATGCAGAACCTGAAGATGTCTAACAAATTTCAGTCAAAGTTAGCATAGATCCCATTTACCCACCCCTGCAGAATACGAAAAAAGCTGATTCCAACTTTAAAGGAAAAAGAAATTAATATACCTCACTAATATCTCTTTAAATATATATTCAAAAGTTGGGTTGTTATTATACGGTTTGGTGAAAATTGTGCATTTCTATCTTTAGCTTTTCACACTATATAACAGCATTTCTTAATATTTTAGAGTATGGAAGCAAAGTAAACCTAGAGACAGGTCATAGGTTTTACATACATGTCACTCGTTTCTTTATGTCAGTGGGAGATTCTTAGCTGGAGGAAGAAAGTGAAGTTTCTGTCCTGCTTGGAGCTTTAAAACAGCAGATTTCTGTTTAAAGGAAATATTACTTACTTACACTAATACCCTTCACATGCTTTAAAATGGTGTTAAAAGTTAACGTTCTGTAATTAAGCACATCATTATCAATGAGCATGGTTCAAAAGCAAGTCAGGACACAGCTCTGCATTCCACTACGATTTTTCATAGTAGTACAGTCTTAAACAACCAAAGTCACTTAGTTAAATATTTCTGTATGTGTTAACTCCACCATAATCCAGGACACTGAGGCAGTTAACCTAGTTAAGATTTAGAGTTCCACTTATTTACTAGAACTCAAACTAGAAGTCTGTGACACAGCACAAATTGGCCAACTTGGTTAAAAAAAACAAAGAAGAATCCCATGGCAAGAAACATTATGAGACTGACCAAGTTTGAGACTCAACACAAAACAGATGGTTTGCCTGGGGCAAGCTGAGAAAACAAAGGGCCAACAGAAGACACA